>JAOUZG010020842.1:3580579-3597967 GCA_026289955.1 Argiope argentata
CTATAAAGAAGACTCGTAATTGTTTCAAACCGGTTTAAACTGGCTAATGATTTAAATTAATTAAGACAAATAATGACTTAAAAAATAATAGCGTTCACCTGTGATAACTTGAAATTTGCGATCGTAGATTTCATTTTCTTTTTATTTTAAAACTGTTTTCGGTATCATTAATTACGTAATGATAATCATTTTCTATAAATAATGTTTTATTTATGAGAAAAATTGAACTATATATTCATTTAATGTACATATAGAATACTTTATTAAAAACAAGGTCCTGCATTTTGAAAATAACATACTACCCGATTGGAAGTGAAGATCGTGGATGAATAATTATTTAGAGAGATACAAATTCAATATACCAATCTTTTTTCTTTGTTACAAGGCATCGATTTCTGAAGTATCCCAAAAACAATTAATACTAATCGCCTGGTTAAGAAAAAAACCACAAAACTACCAACGCAGAGATAAAAATAATGTACGAATAACTTGAATGAATAAAACATGCTCAAATCTCTCTCCACGTGATAACAGCAGTGAAACAAAACAAATGAGGGTGACAACTGTCTGATTATAGTAATTATCTTCCTCGACATTCACCCGGGATGGAAGTTAACTAGCACAGAGAGCACTGCTCGGCCACCATCTGCGCGGACTTCTGATGAATGGAGGGTCTGAGCAGGGGGAAAAAATAACAGAAATAATATTTAAAAACAGAAAAAAAGACGCCTCTATTTCACAGAGATTAATCTTTGAACTGAAATGGCACACAAGCGAATGAATTCATTTCCGGTGTAACGGGTAACATAAAACGAAGGCATTCAATATATTTTTCTTACAAGACATAAATATAGTAAGAGGTGATTGACTTATTACTGTTTCATAATTTATTTCATGCTTAACAAAGAATGTTTGTGTTAAAAGGGTTTTTTTTTTAAAAAAAAAAGGATGAAAAAGAGAAAGGGCCATGCATCGGCAACGCAAAACCATCTCGCATTCATAACAGATTGCGCTAAAAGATAATCAAGAATCATCACACTGGTAATAGTTATAGAATTTACTTTTCAGTTTTTTTTCTTCCTTCACATGATTACAGATCAACCATGAGGGTAATACAAATGATACATTAAAACAAGGCTGGTAAAAACATTTTCATATATTCAAAAGATGCAGTTAGATAACGAATAAGATGTTTTATTAAAAAAAATGATCGAGATTAACTAAGCATCTGATTACAATCACGACGGAGAAACACAAAATAAATAAATTCATGCTTCCTTTTTTAAAAAATTATTGCCTATTATATATGTACATACATCGGATACAAACTGGCACCAAAAGATAACGCAGTAAATTTAAACAGATCTGCCAAATTCCCAGATTATTTTATCTCACGGAGAATTTGGGTTGAGACCAAAATAGAATATTCACTATGCAAAGCATTTACCAAATATTTAGGAGATTTAGTTCAGGAGGGCTGATAGGCTCCGAACGATGATGTAGAAAACTTAAACAGAGCTCCTAAATTTCAGATTATTTTATCATATGAGGAATTTTGGTTGGAGTCGAAATAGAATTTTAACAACGCAAAGTATATTTACATAAGGCAATTATCCAATATTTATGACATCAGGATCAGGATAATGAAGACAATAAGAAATAGAAGGTGAGCAACTTTCATTACTACATCATAAAAATAATCCCTAATTTTGCAGGCGAAAAATTTATTTAGAACTTCTGAAACTATATTAGATAAAATTATAAGCAATTCTTAATTTTAATCAATTGGAAAATTATGCAGCATAATGATAATCAGCGTAATGGTAATGAGCATAATGATAATTATTTCAGCTACGTGACGTAGTTTTTCATGGAAACACTCATATCGATAAGAAATGTTATTCAATACGCAGGGAAGTATTGTGGCGACCTGAAAAAATAGGATAATAAACTCTGTAACGGAAATTTATAGATGTTGAGTTGCTGCCATCCGTAATCTCCCAAAATTAAAAAAAAAATAACTAACATGAAATAACAGATCAGAGGCACATATTAAATCACAACTTATCCTTTGAACAGAATTTATTTTTAATATTAAAAGGATTTTGTTTTGATCTGCATTTTCCGAGACAAGAAATTAATCGTTAAATAGAAATTTAAAAAAATAGAAAGCAAAACTTTTGCCTATGGGAAAACATTCCAAACAGTCTTTATAATCACTGTCCAATTATTAGTTTAGAGTAAGACAATAAATGCAGCTACAATTAACAAGATAAGAAGTACGTTCGGCTAATTACAGGAAAGTAATTATTCCTTATACTCTGAACAATCATTTTGGATTTATGATCAACATACAATGGGATTTAGTTTTTTAAACTTTCCTTTGTGACGCTCTGTTCTCTACGAAGTCAAAGAAGCCGACCAGCCATGCTATAAATATTTATGTTTTAAGTGTTTTAAGTATCATGTTATAAATATTTGTACTTTTTATGTATAATTTTCTCCATGATTTAACATTAAACAGGTTTTTCAAAGAAGTACAAAAATTAAAAAAAAAATGTTTATCACAAGAATTGAAGATACTACAATTTTTATATTCATCAAATATTGCTTCACATTTGAATAAGTAATAAATATCAAACAATTAAGTTTTAAAATTGAGAAAATTAACTCAGGTAAACATCCAATGAAAGGAAGTAACAAGTCATAATTGTTTTTCAGGTACTTTTTTGTTAGCCGGGCGCTAGCGAAAACTCGCCAAAGAAATTTGGCGGAATTATACATTACTTGCGATTTTTTGTTGGCGCGCGACTAACAAAAAATTAGTTTTTTAAGATTTAGACTTTATTTAGGATTAAAAATTATGATTTTTTTTCATTTCAAACAAAATTTTAGAGCTTTAATATCGTACAGACTAATGTATTTATACGGAAAATGTTTCATGGAAGGTATTATATTTAAATAAAATAAAATTTGACAATCTGTCATCGTCCACACCATCTGCACGAAAAGAATATTTAAAGGAGTTTGAACCAGTTTCATAAAATTAGAAATATTAAAATATTGAAAGAAAGATCAGTTTCTTGGACACTGAATAACAGACTCATGAGCTGTTTAATGACAATCATAATTTTTTTCTGCTTAAAACCACAAGTTCTTTTAGTTTGACAATACAATCATCACATTCATCAATTATCTTATCAAAGTTGGGTCATACATTTTTTTCAGAAATAAAGCTGACTCAGAGAAGTTGTTTAATTGTTGTATTCCAAAGAATGAGTTGCACTAGATTATTTTGTTCACAGAAATAGTATTCAATAGATATTTTTCAAAAAATGGCGTTTTTAAACATTATCAGTCATTGAGAGATAAATTTTTATTTTAAAATTTTATCAAATATTCTCGATTACCGATTTTTAATTGGGTGGAATAATCCCCCGAAAATAGAACAAATAAAACATCAGGCGTTCGGGAAATTTTTCTTAACTAAAAGCAAACATTAGAATAAATCATTAAGTTTTAATCAAATAACATCTTTAAATTTTCTGGAATTTCCACAAATTCATTGTTGTTATTAAAAACTCGTATTAAGAAAAGAAAAGCCAATGTGAAAGATTGTTTAACTAATGCACATTAAACAAAAAAGCAAAGTCATGATATCATCGATTATAAAAAAGGTTTACACTGCAAAACAGTAAAATGTATTTTTTACCAAATCAAACAAGAATCTAAAAGTAAATACCTTTAAAGAATAAAATCAATATTTAAAAGATATATCATTCAATCCAAATCTTTTTAAATAATCTTTAAGGGCTGTCAAAAGATTAATATATTATAAATCTGATGAAATGATAAGCATTGTCTAAAACAGCAAGCAGATGCCATTCTGCGTCAAAAGCAATTATGTCGAATTTAATCATTTTTAATTATTCGGAACTTAAAAGAGCAGATCACTCAGGAGTTCCGCATCCGCACGAATTATTTCCAGACACAATCGATTCTAACCAAAATAGGAAATGAACTTGGAACCAGTATGTGACACAGAAACGTTTATTTGTATACAAGACAACACTCATTAACTGCCTTTTAATTAAGCAGGAGACAAGTTCTGATGAGAGCGACACTTTTATTCTAACCCAAATGCATGAAAAGGTTATGCGTAATTTATTATGTCGCGTCAATAAGATAAAATGTAATGCATTAAAAAAAAAGAAAACATCAGCGCAATATAGGCCTCATGTTAAAAACAAGCAAACACATGAATCAAAATTAACAACGAAGAAAGAGGTAAGCGACAAATTCTAAAAACGGAATTTATAAATGAAAATGTAATTAAATTGATGCCAATAAAATTCAATTTAAAATATTATGATTAGTTCATTTAAAATTAATTTATAGCATACCAATTAGTTAGCAATTTACTCAATAGCAAAGTAAAAGAAGGTAATTGAATTTTATAGAATATCATTAAAAAAAAAGGAAAATTGATGATCATTTCGAATGCAAGGAATTCTTATCATACATTTCATGATATTAATTCATATTATTTATTTTTCAACGACTATTAGATAAAAATTACTACAATTTAAATAAGGACACTCTTTGCTGAGTGAAGCAGGAATGACAGATAAAAATCGCCAAGCGAGCGATCAAGTTATTGATTGTGGAAGCGAATATATTTTAAACCTATTTTACAGCAAAAATCTGATAAATAAATTAAAATTTTGAATCAAAGGATTATAAAAAAAATATCGGAACAAAGAGCTTCAGCAAACTGCATTCAATTTAAACGTGTCAACACTTCCAAACAATCCTCACGGTAAATGTTTATCTCTGTAAATAATCTGAATTCGCAATCTCAATTCTCATTCCACGGAAGAAACACTACTGTCCTTTTCTACCAGCGCACGCGGTATTGTAATGGGTACACAATTCGCCTACTCATGCCCGGACAGACTGCAAACAAGTCATGAGATTTTTCCTCTTCTTTTTCTTTTTAATCTTCAAGCGAAACTGATAAAAAAAAAAATTGGAATGGGAGTCCCATTACGAGCGCAGGGAAATTCTTTATCTTCGAATATGACGTAGAGAATGCGATGTAATTTTCTACTTATCCTTGATATATGATTAGATTTGACGATCGAATAATTGAAATAAAAGTTTATTCTCACAACGCTTTATTCATTCCTATAACGTATTTCCCGCCTTTTTCTTCATTTTTTTTCTCCCTTTGACACGTTCACGATTTTTTCTTCTTTTATCATTGCAATTTGAAAACTAACTGAACGACAATTTTCTATTTTTATTAATAATCTCTAGTGATACTTTAAAGTACCAAATACTTTTTAACTATTTATACATGGCGGCCTACAGTATATTTCAAAAATTATAATCCATTTTCTCTTTTAAAATATTTCGAAGACTTCAAATAAATTATAACTTTAAATGACAGTTTTTTTAAACTGATTTATAATATCTCGAATCAAATTGATTAATATAATTGAACTGAAGTAATTTGTGAACAATTCAGACTAAGTTATGAAAAAGCTTTTATTGATACATTAAAAAGGAAAAATAACTTTTTATTATAATTGTAATTGTGATGGTCAAAATAAAAAACCTAAAAGCGGTAAGTAAAGACAGAAAAGAGAGAAAAAACTAAGTAAACTGAAATCGCTATCACATTTATAATTAATCTTAATTTCAATATAATGATATCTTGAATTTTTTTTTTGTTTCTTATAAAATTCCTCATCATTTTAGTTTTCTACTGTTTCCCCATCTCAATATTTTCTAATTTTTGTTTTGAGCTCTTGCTTTCTAATTATTTTCAGTATGACTTTACGAAAAAGCATAAACACCTATACCCGTATCCAGGAATGGAACACGCTAGCACTGCAAAGGAGCCATACTCAAACTACAATGCCATATCGAATGGTTTTCTTCAACCCTCAGTTTTCTAATTTTTTTTAAAGATGATGATTTTTTTTAAAGATATAGATGCAAAGTTTGCAAGCAAATTCAAATACTTTTTTAGCGAAGCAAACTGTTATCATGTTCTAATATAATAACACGAATCATATCTTTAATAGTCTAAATAGCGGGTAGCAATAGAAAATAGAAGATTTCCAAACTGTGGAACTGGTTGCAAATATTCTGGAAAGTAAAAATTTCAATTTTCTAATTAATTTCTAATTTCTTCTCATCTGTGGATATTTTTAGTTTAGTAGTTATATTAAATTGATAATTGAGCATTAAAATTATTAAATTATTATGTTATCATTAGGAATAAATTAATGCTAGGGAAAAATCGATATCCATTATTCTATCCTTACAAACATGGACATGCTATTAAAAAAAAGAAGTAAATCACATTTATGTTTGAAGGAAGAAGATATGTTATCAATCGTCGTTTTACTTCTAATTTTTTGAATGTCAAATCTTTTTATAGACAAATTGTTCTTTAAGAATATATATTTTATAACATTTATAGAAATCAGTTAATCCTTTGCCCTCGAATTTAATATGACACATACGATTTGAGGTCGCATACGCTGAGACATACGAGTGTAAAGGGTTAAATTTACTAAATTACACTGCCATAGAAGTATTTTATTTACCTGTTAGCTATTTTAATGGATGATCATGAGATAAAATTACATTCTTATGTGAAAATGTATAAATGTGCTTAGTATACAATGCAATACTATTTTCAGGGGGGAAAAATTAAAAAACACCCGAGATTTTTCAAATAAATATAAAGTTTTCAAGTATTTTAAATTTAGTTTTTGACAAGCAGGATAAACAATTTTATTTTAGCTACTTTTCATTAATAATAATTAATGTAAATATATACGTATATGCATATAATAGAATCCCAATACTAAAAGGCAAAAAAAAAAAAAAAAAAAAAGAAAAAGAATTGAATTTACTACTGAAATTGTCGCATCTTGCCGCTAGAGCTACTGCTCGTTGATTACAATTTTCCTTCCAAAGTGCTAAACTTCTATTTGAAGTATTAAAAATGAATTAAATTTAATGAATGAAATAATATTAAAAAAAACTGTATTAACCTCGTGAGTCATCCCCAAGTTTGAAAAAAAAAGTGAATTTGAATTCTAATGGATGATTAGAAAGTGTTTTATTAACGATTGAAAATTTGAACGTGATATATAAATATATATAGGGAGAGGGGGAACTAGTAGCAGGAATGGAAGAATACACGATGAATTGCTGGAATATGAAAATTTTTAAATTTATGATAAATCTCGAGTGACATCTTGCATCTGTGATGTCGAACGCTACATCACCTTACACTAACCCTCTGAGGCTTTAAGTGTATTTACAATTTTTTTCCTACCTAGAATATCATCTAAAAATATCTTTAAGGAAGGAAAAAAATCTGTAAAAAATGTTAAAAGGCAGATTTATTTCTGTTACTGAATATTGAAGTACTGTTTCTTATTAGTCTTAGCTAAAATACAGTAACTAAAAGATTATTAATATCTTCATCCATTTTAAAATTCACAGATTTGATCGCAGTAGGATAAAAATCATCAATGGATAATATTACTTATATCTTCTAATTGTAAGAAAATTCAGATTCACGAGCGAAAAATCCTCATCACTGAAACTACGATGCTGACTAGAGTGTGGGAGGATCAAACCACCGCCGGCTTCATTAAATGGAAATCTTCAAAATAGATTTTTGATAAGAGATCTCTCTCCCAAACGCAATCTGTAATGAATTTTTAAAAAAAGATGATGGCAGCGGCTCCCTTTGTCGGTGAGGGGAGGAGAATTCGAAGCGATATCCAAGAATCAGACTGCCAAGACACGTTCCCTCTCGAAAAAATTATACTCTTTTAAGAAATAGTGTTTTCATTTCAGAAATAGCATTTATATTTATTCTACGGTTAAAGAAAAAATTTCGATTTACCTTTCAACCGTTTAAGGCTTCTTGGAATCATAAGCCCATAAAATTTCATTATTTATTTCATGAAAATTTTTGTATTTAATTTTTTCGAAATCTAACGTTTACTAACATAACAATCTATCAACGAAAAAAAATGCCAGGTATTTTGATCGAAGCTGTTAGTTAAAAATTGAAGTTAATGAATTAGAATGTGTCATATAATATTTATAAAAGAATTTGTACAAAACAGAAATTGATACGAGCAGTAATATTTATTCCATTTGGACAAATATATCCGATTTCCTTTACATATATTTTTCATTTATTGCTCTCAAATTTTATGAACTTGGTCGCTATGATTTCATCTCAATATTTAACAATTGCCGGTATTGAGAAAACTTTTACGATTATAGAACCTTAAAAGATGTTTGTGAAAAATAATATCATGTGATTCATTTTTTTTTAAATTAACATTTAAACAAATTACAAAAAGCTATAACAAATTATCTACAGTAAATATTGGAGAATAAATAGTCGAGATCTAGATAATCGAGACTAAATTATTCTCGAATGTCTAGATACTAAAATTTAATTAAACTTAAAAATAAACAACTAAATATTTTTTTTGTGACTTTAAAAATTGCAAAAATACTTCAATCGAAACAGAATGAATGAGTAAATAATGGCAAAGATATACATAAAAAAATTCTTCTTTCAGGAGTATATTCCTCCTGTTCTCTTCGGTATGCTACAGCAGAATTGTGTCGATGCTTTTAACAATTAAATTCCAAAGTCGTATAAATAAAAAAATTGCATTTAGAAACTGATTCCTTCGGTGCGTTTGGAGTTTTCTCACGAGATCTAGAGCTAAATTAAAATTTTAAATACCAGTCATTGATCTTCAGAAATATACTTATATTAAAGACTTTTGCATAGAAAATAATTTCTTTGGTTAAAACATATAAACTTTTAAGATATAATAATCCAAAATAATTCTCTAAGATTTTATTCTGCCACCATATATATATAATTTAATTTTTTTCAATCAATAGAAATTTTGATTATTACTTTATCATGATATTTAAGTCACTCCAAAGTGATTCTGATATCTAAATAATTCTGAATTGGCACAATTGTAATTACGGCTGATCAACATCGAATGATATGGAATTACGAAATGAAATTGAGCATACGAATGATTTACGAATATGGCTTTGGCATCTGAATTCAAACAATGAGCTAACTGTCTCATTAAAACGGTCAATATACTAGCACGACTTAATCACAATTCAGGAATAATAATAATAATAATAAACACATTGACAGAATTATCTGTGATGAAATGAAGGGTTCGAATCAGTAAGTTGATCTGACTTCATTAAAAATGTCGACGCAAACCAAGTGACATAACGGTGACTTGAATAAATAATTCCTTAACTCAATGAAATTAAAAATGAAATAAAAAAAACCTTGACGGATGCGATTTTATAGCTGAAAGCAACCATCATGTTGTCACCGCATCTGAAGGCTAGAGCACGGATTGTTCAATCTTGCATTCCCAAATGAGGGTTTCGCCATTTTTTTTTTTCGGTCTTCTTATTTATTAGCGCCTTTTTTCTCCTTGTTCCTGTTGAAATCGGCTTTGATATATTTACGGAAGCGAGCATATTCACTGGAACATGGAAATGCATCAATTGAAAATTCATCGTTCAATAATTAATTAACAAGCATTAATCAAAATAATTTTATTATTTAAAAGCGCATCTTAAATGATGGAAAGGGGAAAAAAAGTAAGGAAGAAAAGAATCGACAGACACAAATAATGAAACTCAAAATGCAAATTCAAAAGAATTATAATTAGTCGAATTAAAAGGATACACCCTGAAATCAAAGCTGTTTTATATTAAAATGATTATCAGAATGTTTTCGATACTTTAGTGTAAGTGATTGATGAACATAAGTTAATTAGATCGAATCCAATACATAAAGAAGAAAGAATTAACGAGACATGGAATCTTCAGATTATGCTGGGCGTATTGTTTTATCATTAATAGTATTAAACTTATTCAAATTATTCAAATAATCTTTTCCAGCATAACAAGGTTTTAGCTTTTGCTTCTTCGTTTTCATTATTTAGTCTAACGTGAAAAGATTCTTGAATACTTTATCTTTGTATTAATTAATTATCTTTAAATTTTTTTATCTTTGTATTCCAAATCCAATGCTTTATTATTTTCACAAAAGCAGGAAAAAAAATCAAGGCTACAATTCATTACTTTTTTCATATCAAAATCTAAACGCAATCACTATTTCATTGAATAGTGAACTTAATCTCGATTTTGAAAGAAAAAACTTGAGTGAAACTTGAACTGAAAATATCGTTTGCAGGTACAGATTTAATATCTGTATTTTGCATTTCTATTTGAAGCAGATGGTAAATCATTTCTTAAATTTTTTTTGAATGATAAAGTTTTAAGTATGAAATCATTTAGGACCGAATAAATTTTATAATTTGAAAAAACCTTAAACTAATTTTATATTTATTTTTAATGCGGAAATTGCATTTGATAATAACATGCCGTTCATAAATATTAGGATTTAGTTTGGTTATATTAACGCCCCATTGTAAAGAAACACTAGGTCTATTTTGGGACGGATCTCGTTAGTTTGAACCACGGTCAGATGACGAGGACGACACCTGAGCTGGCATCCCCGCCATCCCAGCACACCAGGACTTAACATGCAACATACCCCCTTATATGATATGACAGTTCTTCGCAGGGATCGGGTCTCGAATTAGAAAACCCTACGATTCATGAGCCGAGACCTTACCACAGATCACCGCGCCTATAAATATTAGGGAGTATTTCAAAGGAAATAAAGTGATAAAAATGGAGAAAACATGATTTTTTTTATTAATCAAAAATATTAGAACATCAAAGAAGAAAAAATGAACTTAATTTTTCCCCCTTAGTAAAAAAAAGAAGAAAAAAAATCTTTTTTTTATTAGTTAATATCTTTTTTGAAATGTTGTTTAATATTTGTGAGCAGTTTATTTAATAATTGTTTTTTTTTGCCAGTAAATAAGAGATCGACTGTATATATATATATATATATATATATATATATATATATATATATATATATATATATTCGATTAATATAATCATCATAGTTTTTCCAGTATAGTCGCAAGTCATCAGCAGACCACCGTCAAAAAACATGCATCGAATTACAAATGACCACGAAACAAAGATCTTAGGGTATTCAAGCGAAGAATGAGACGAGTCGCCGAAATCCGAAAGAACCGTGATCACCTCCCCAAATGCAATCAAGGCAGCCGAAAATAAAAGCTTGACCTTCGCCGGAAATGGAACCCGAGGGCCACTTCAATTCACTCCGAAGATCGTCGCCGAACGCACCCGAAGACGGAGCAACTCTCCCTTAATAAATTTGCCAAGTGTCTCATTAACAGGTCCCATGGCGAAATTCGCATCGTTTTTTTTTTTTTTTTTTTTGTTAATGTTATTTCTCTTTCTCCCGTTTCCACGGTCTCGGTTAAGGTCCTTTTCAAATGCAGCGTGAACCCGGAAGGCTAGCCCATCTCACTTCAAATAATATCCTCGTATTAGTGGTCAGAATTTGTTTCGCAATCGCCGTTTCTATAAAAACCTTTGAGTAATATCGAAATTTCAGTATGGATTTGTGACGATTAGGATAGCTGCGATTTTCAAAACAGAGCGAAGGATTTTGAATGTTTAACACACAAACCCTATTCCAACATTTCGCATCTTTTTGTTGATGCTTTTCTGTTTTATCGTGACAGAAGACGGTAAATAAGTAAAGGCTGTTAACCTTCTAATAACGTAATTTGGAGTATCTTTCGAACACCCTCTTACAAGGAATATACTTCAGAAGTCACAATGATCGATATTTCGACCAGATAATTAATAATAAATTCCATAACAATTGTAACGGTACAAATGGAAAAACGTTAAAACACGTAGCGTCCATTTTTTTTAATTAAATACAATTAAAGACGATCCAATTCCCTGCAACTTAAGCACATTTAACCTAGATCCAAAAATATAAACCGTTAATTACATAAAATCCCCGCTCTAACATAAATCTAGTCTTTTTCTAGATACTGATTGAAGTTATAACCTTCAAAACTTTATATTAAAGGCCTCTTTAAAATTCATGAAGTAGCAACAGAAATGTATTTGTACCTAAAGAGAGAAAGGGGTGGCTGGTGGCACAAAATCAACTGTATTCAATATTAAACATTTTTCCTTTGATTATAAGATCACAAATTATATTTGACACCGAAAATGGAACATCTTTAAGGTGTCCAGAATATTAGACAGTGGGTTAATCAACATCCACGATAAAACGAAAGCAGTTCCAGATTCATTATGATCTCGTAATTTTCATTAAATAAGAAGCACTATCCTTTTTTTTAAAACATAAAAATAGGATTTTTTTTTCATAAATAAGTGAGTTGAAACATTCATAAGGAAAGGAGTCTAATAAACGTTAAATAATGTTCAGAAATAGGCAGCATCTGGGATTTTACTATTTTCAAAAGTATTTCAATATTTGACAAATATAAATACCTTTTTGCAGGACAGTTCGAAATAAAATAAGAATCTAAGAATATCTATTCTCCATTTAATAAAAGCCAGATGTTAACATCTTAAAAATTTAATAATCAAAAAAGGATAAAATATTTTCAGCAAATAAAATTAAAAAAAAATCACTTCATTATAACTCGCAATTATTTTTACCAGCATGCAACTAGCTACTCAGCTAATCATGAGCTATAACAAAAAATGTTGCCATTTATGCTAATTGGAACATCTTTAAGATGTCCAGAATATTAGAGAGATGAGATGACGACAATTCAAAAGTTAATTAGAAGACATCAGTTTGTTTCCGCAGCATATTATATTTCTTCGTAGTTTGTCTTGCACTCCAAGCATCTGTTTTTAATTTGAATAAAAGAATTACATTTAATGCTGCCCCCCATGTTAGAAAACTAAAATAAACAATATTTGCTATTACACAAAAGGGAAATTAAGAAAAATAAACACCATTCGATTGTAAGTCTTATTGTTTTTAAAACTAACATTTAATAATTTAATAGAATAAAAATGTCCCCAAATACCAAATCGATATTTGCATCTAAATTATAGATGAAAAAAATGAGCACAAGAAAAAGAAATTAGACATACTCCTAACATATTTAGCAGTCAATTTAAGACTTTTAAAGAGAGGGCTCCAATCAGCAGCTGATGTAAGTTTTTTTAGAGACTCTAGTTAATGAATGAAATAAAGCTCCGCTTTTAATAAATAAATTGGTCAATTTAATTTAAAATTTCAACACATTTTTAACTTAATCAACATTCTAATGGTTTATTTTATTTCGCTAACTTGAGAAAATCTATATTTTTTGTTATAATTCATGACTGCCATGTGGACTTTTAAAAATAAATAAATATTGAAATAATGAAGTGAATGTAATGAAAAAGAGAGAAGCCTAATCAATTTTATTTGGCAAAATTCTCATATCATTCTACTATTTTATTATTAACAGAATTTTCCTTCTTTAGTTTATTTGTTGACAATCAAGCTGATAATATTTTTTTAGACTGGCCTGCATTCATCTCTTTCCTCTTAACAATCGCAAGCAATAGTCAGCGGAAATTCATCATTGAGCTTCAATGACGCACACTTTTATGGGTTTCATCAATACGAGTTTAAAAAAAATGTCCTAAAAAAGAATAATAATAAATAAATAAAACTATTTAAACTGCTTAATCGACTTCCAAGCCTGGAGATATAAATACACAAGTCCCCAGGAGCGAATCCCTTAAATTAACCACATATGGCTTGAGCGAATTTCTCCCAAAGAGCGGGAAATGAAAACATGATTCTATGTGAGTTGAGTTGTTTCAATTTTAATGAGATGATTCAACTTTTGCTACAAATACTTTAATAGTTTATTGTAACTACAAAATCGAAGAACGAGCGCTTTGCTCCCTCTCTCCCCAACTAAACAATGAATGAATAATAATAAAAAAAAAGCTTATAAATAAAATCAACAAAAGAAATGCACTAAAAAAGGGGGAAACGCTGCCATTTACGATTTTATTGCTGGAAACTAATCACTTTAATTGGAAATTAAAATGTCAGTTTCATTTCAAATTTATACTTAAAATCGAATGCTGATCTTTCATAGACAACGGTTTGAATACTACTGCATCAATCAGTTGCATTATTTACGTACTGTATTGCAACAATAAATGAAAGTACTTCAACAATACGTGCATACATCTCTGTGTTCGTTACTTTACTGAGACAGGATGTATGAATTCACAGATTAAAGATTACTCAAACGAGTTTAAATCATTGAAGAAATAATTAGTAATGTATGAATTATTACAACACGAAAACAAAAGGGAATGAATATTCTTTTTTAAATAGAGAATATATTTAAATTGATTTTAAAAAATCGCTTGCTTTCTAAAACATTGATACATATAAGCACATTTCGATTTTTTTAAAATTAATTCTTTTTTCTGATATAAAAGTTACTCAGAATGAATGAAATAAAATCGAATGAGTTAAGCTTACTTATAATCATTTGCATTTTTGACGATATAGAAATTAATAAACTCGATTCTTATAACCTTTTCACTACAAAAAATTACCATCAGAGAAATGAAAACATATTAATACAATAATGTTTCTGAAGATAGTATAAATAAAAGAGGTAATCTAACTAAATACAATTAACAATTTAACTTCATTAACTGTTATATGCATATTTTAATTTTGTAGTTAATGAGCTGTCAAAAATAAAACCTTTTAATACAAATATAGTTTCAATGAGGGAGATTTTAAATTACGAGTTCATTAATAGTATCTTTGCCTTATCCTTTTATGTCACATTTTTCTAATTTATAAAAGAAACTAATTAATATATATTGCAAATTAATATAAAATATTTATAATATTAACTGGAATTAAAATAAAAATTAGTTCCTTTATCATTCTTTTAAAATATAACATTTTATATTTTACAATAATTTTAACTGTGTTTTAAACATTAGATATTTGTTGATAGAGCAGTTATCAAACAAAACTTCAAAGCATAGTAATGATGAAATTAAAGAACAAACAAACAAGCAATGATTTTTAATTTAAATCCGATCTAATGTAAACAAGTTACCTGCTTGAGAATACTGAAATTGTATTTTTCTCAGTTCGCATAGCTCTAGGCCGTTCCAGTTTATAAATAAACACTCGATATCGGAGACAGCTGCAGATCGCGGTTCTTCACACTCGAGAAAAACGCGCTCTCACACAACAAAAATAAAGAACACTACAAGTAGCACAAACACAATCAAAATATCAGGTACTTACTGTGATGGCCAGGCAAACTCCGATTCGAAGTTTGTGATTTCCTGGAAATGATGGATTTGTTTATTTGTCACACTTATTGCGAATCCCGAGAAGATAATCCAGAAAGGTTTCGTGACGGTCGAATGCTTGATCCGAGTTATTATTAACCGCGCGTGTTGAGAAAGGAAGCACTTGTGACATGAGGAAGGGAATTGTGGATTAACGTCGGTCTGTGCCCCACAGGGTGAAGAGGTGACCGACGAAAAATTTAATGCTGGCGCCATCTGCTGGAAAATATTAACACTAATTTAAGAAATTCGAATATTGTGAAACAGAATAGACAGATCAACAAGAATGTAAAAGATAAACTTCATTAGATGTAATATGATAAGCCTAAAAGTAGTGATACTGAAACTTCTATAAAAGAACCTAAGTATTGTTGTGCTGTTTTTTTATTTTGTTGCAAAACACACACACAAAAGAGTAGTGTTAAAAATCTATATGAAATCAATACATTTTCGCATAACTTTCAATACGGTTCAAGTTATCCACAACAGCTGAAAATTTTTCCACTGCATATTTCTTTTACTGTATTGTCTTCTCATCGATTAAAAAAGAGCCTTAAAAGAAGCTTTAAAGATTGACTTTTTAAATTCAATATTTTGGGATTCAGTGTCAGATTTTAGAAATTCTTACAATTTGATAGTATTTAAAAGATAAAGTTTACTTTAATTTGTAATGACAAATGTATACGTTCTCCGATTTTCAGAAAAGTGCTGCTTTAAAAATGGGCTTCAATAATTTGTTTTTTTTTTTCTGAAGAGGATAATTATTACTTAAAAAATGTTTTATAAAAAAAGGAAATAAAACAATGATTTAATTAATAATTTGAGGGAAAGTGAAAGAATATTAAAACAAAATCTTTAAAAGTTTTAAAAATATTTAAGAAAAGGAAAATAGAACATAAATAATATAATGAAGGTCTGCTGATTCTCGAATTTTTCATAGATTAAGCGAAGATGGTTTGACTTAGCAGATCTATTGGGAAATATTCTTCTCGTTTACTATTAGAAACCACAAAAAAGTTTGAGGTGCACCCCTAAATAACTACTCTAAGCAATGTTTTATCGACGTGAGTTAAAATTTCACAGAAGGGCAATAACTTTTCGTAACCAAACTGCGGTCATAGGATGTGGTTAAAGGATTGTAGTTATCTTGAATTTCGCAGCGAATTTCAGTAAGATAATGTATCAAAAATATTACCAAAATGAAAAGAAATAAATATTTTAACATTTTAAATAATTGCAGAATGCATTGCAGCCCTGCAGACTTCGACCACAATGACCAGTTGCCGCTGATTCACGCTGATTTATTTTCCAGGATCAATGAAATAAAAGGAACGACAACGAACGCTACTTAAACAATAAAAACAAATGCAATAAAAAGGTTTATTCTCTTTTCTTTACTTTTTTTTAATAAAAATTTGTGTGTGTTTTCTCCTTATGTTCTAAATTAAATATATTTCAAATGCCTTTCTAATTGGCTTCTTGCCTCTTTTTATGTCTCTGATTTATTCGTATTTGACTGTTACCTGTAATTCTCAGCTTCTGCCTACCAACGTTTATGAACTCGCATAAAGAAACAAAATTTGTTTTGCATTAATTTTTCAGTTTTTTTACCAGTCTTTTTCTGCTTTTTGGATGTGCTTATGAAATGATTAAGACAAGCATTTGAACAGAAAGGAGAAAACTATTATCTGTAATGTATTTTTAATTACTTATCTGAAGGTGAACTAGCATAATGTTGTAATTGAAAGATAATAAGAATAGGATTTACAAAAAATTCATAGATAACGAATAAAAAACTGTAATGACTTCAAACTAGTACTTATTTGAAATGCCCAGCAAGTGAACCTTTGAAGAGAATTCACTCTTACTTTGATAACCTATTTATTTTTTGCATTATAATATGTTGTATTTAGAAAGAAAAAAAGAGTCGGGATTATTAAAAGAAAAGACAATTTCAAATTCTGAAATCCCTTTTAACAAAATCTATTCAATAATATT
>JAOUZG010020842.1:3599976-3645919 GCA_026289955.1 Argiope argentata
AAGCTAAATCAGACAATTTTTTAAAAGAATTGGTCTCATAATACCCTGGGTGGGATAGAAAAATATTCTTAAATCCAACACTGACTGCTTTTCATGTATTCTCTGATTTATCTCTTTATCAGGCATTTTCATTATCTCTCTATCTATGCATATAAACTTATATACGAATTTCTCAGGAAAACTCCTCTTGATATTTGTACGATCAACATTCCACTTATTAGGGAAGATTGCTTCATTCGTATTTTAGAGTAATTATTTTCGCTTTAATAATATCCAGTTCTTCAGTAAAATCCAAAATCGTAGCTACACTGAGACTCGTTTGGACCTCGAAATAATCAAAATAGGAGATAAAATACATTTTATTTAAAAAATCAAATTCTAGAACACATTTCAATATCGCCCATGAGTAACAAATGCCAACTCGTTACATTCAAAGAGTTTCTCTAGTTTTTAAAATCATAAACAGAGAAAGAGCGCGACGAAACTGTACTCAGAAGATTTTTATTTGTATGAAAAATCCATTTCCTATGAGGTCATTCATTCTTATTGCTCTTGCTGTTTCTAATGGCACTTGCCATGGACAAGTTCACTGATTTAGACAGTGAATATAACCCGAGGGTGGGCCTTTTCTTTTAAGTATTTTCAACTAGGGCATGTCGCAGGCTACTTGCGCCTCACTTTCGCTTGCACAGTCTCCTTTCACAGGAGGAGGCGTTCACACATCGCACAGATAGAATAGAGGCGACTCGAAATTTGAACGCCCAGATCACGGGAAAGACGCCTTACCTCTGTGCCAGGACGTCGGCATCAATGCTCATATAAATGTCAAATGAGCCAAGCCATATCAATTTTAGAAGTCAATGCGCATGTTTAAAAAGTAGGACGAGTGTGTTGTCACAACTCCGTGTATGAAATGTGCATTTATATAATAGATGTACGCTTGTACTACACATCTATTTGAATAACAGATGTATCGCAGGTACGTTTGCAATGTGACTGGTGTGGCGCACGAAATGATATAAAAATGGATCTTTTCTCTCTCTTTCTCTATTCTTGGTCTTTTCCCTACACACAGAAATAGAAGAGATGCAAGTGAAGTTATACCGGGGTCATATTAAGATTTTCATTCGAAATTGCCACCAGTAGTTTAGATCAAATGGCTCTAGGGACTTGGTTTTATTTTTCCCGCCATATTTAGCTTTACTACTTACACTAATGTTTAAACACAATTGAACTCTTAATAACATTGCGATTACAGGAGACATATCATGGAGCGCAATAGTTGTTCCTTTGCCATTGTCTGGATATTATTCTAAGGTGAACAGTTGAGACAACTTCATCCAGACAATGGCAAACAGTGGCAGCTGTTTGCTGCTCTCCCGTTGGGGGTCACATGATTTTTTCCGTGGTAGTCGTGGGCTTCTATAGTGGCACAATAGTTGCCTTCGTGTGAACGCTGCTTTAGAATGGCACTCGATATACTTATACTTTCATTTCCATCCCCTTCTTCACTGTCTACACCATTGATGGAAACAGTGTTCTGAAAATTCCTGCTTAGTTGATACCATTTTGGCAAGATGACTTTGAATTCGAAATAATGAATATATCAAACACATAGATCCTTGAAGCTTACGAGATGATATTTTATACGGAAATCCATGTAAGTTGCAGAAAATATTAACGGGATATTATATTTAAATCGTTTTTTTTCAGGTTCTTAACATTATATTTGTGCTGATTTTTTAGTCCCTATAAATAATCGATGTTGTCATTAAAATTTAAAAAGATGGAAAAATAAAAAAATTAATTAGTAATTTATAAACATATTCCACATATTTAAAGGTAAAAGAACGCAGGAACATCTGCTACGAAGATGTGCTGTATTCAGAAACTAATTTCAGAATGAAAGATACATATTTTAATGAATAGGGGTACTATGGGATTTGCTTCAGTTGATTGTTATACGAAACTTATATAATTAAAATTTGCATATTTACAGGCGTATTATAATAAGAGTATTTTTTAAAAAAATAACTGGAAATTTTTGCAATGGAAAGCAACATATAAAAATTCAGAATAAGTGAATACCTACTGTATTAAAAAATTGCTGTCACAAACTGCTCACATTTTTAATTACTTATTTGTAACGTTTAAATTAAATGTTGGGTGCATAAACAAAATATTAACGTAAATCACAGGTCTATTTCTTAAGAAAATGGATTCAAACATATTATTTTTCACTGTTAAATGATTACGTAGATATGAAGAGGTAACCCTAATATATAAATTAAAATTTAGATATTTTAGTTTTTGAAAAGTCCTTAACAGATGACTACTTCTCATTTTAGTCCACTTCCAATGCCTTGGCAAATGTTGACCATTCAATGCTTGCCTTCCTGATTTAATTATGAGAAAAACTTAATAGTATAATCGCGTACCGGATTCTCGGGTATATACAGTAACTAATTTAATTTCTCAAAATTAAAGAATAAGGCTGCATTTTCGAATTTTGTTCTGCACTGTTTAATTCAATTTCTGTTTTTTCACAATTTTTGATTTCGTGTGAAACGTGCGAATTCCTATGAAAGATAAAACGTCCAAAGTTTCAAAAAATCACTTTGACTGAAATCATTTCCTCTCTAGAAGGGATGTACATGTCAAACAACAAAATCAGCGCATAAAATATGGAAATTAAAAAAATATATCGCTTGTACTTTAAAATACACTGATTGTTAATTTTTGCATGCCCACTAAAAAACTATCTCCATTTTCTTAAGCTTCAAACTATAGTTTGTAGAGCGTCTTAAATTCTTAAAATTAAAATGATACTTCAAGCATTTTAGAATGCCATCGACTTGAAACTTGAAAGAATTTAGGAGATTGGGATTTGTAACATCAAAGGCTGTTATTCCCAGTCCATCGGCTTGTTTATTCTCTTTCACTGAACAACATATATTACAGGCATCGCCAAATTCCAAAAGGCTTCCAATTGATGATCAGCTAATATACAAAAAATAAACGAAATAATGCCAATAAAAATATATTTATCAAAGGAAAACTCGTTTGCTTTTGCCTTTTAATAACATTTTAATTGAAATAAAAATAGTAGCAGTTATAAAGTGTCCGAAAAGGAATCGTCTGCTAAATATCTATTAACAGAGTTAGATTATGATGTTTACCGAACACTAAAGTTAATAAATTAAATTTTTCTTCTGTACTTTTCTCTTGCCCTTGATGCATATTTTAATAAATAATGATCTCGTGTGAGCATGAATTTTCAAGCGTCGCTGTGTGTAAGGATAGAAAATAATAATATCAAAAATTTTCAAACTTAATAACCAAAAATTTTTATTCTTTTTTCTAATTATCGTGGTTTAATTAATACACATAAAGCAACCTATTCCAATTTATTGATTATAAAATATGACCCTTTTTGTATTTTATTGCCATACGCTATCAATCTTTTCCACATAATTGTTCGATAATTAACTTAAATATTCATTTCACGAATATGTGACTGTTGATGTCCTATAAGTTCCCAAAGCAACAGGATTTTTATTTTCTCTCTTGTTCAGTTCGCGAAAACTAGAGCGGAATGTTGTCTGAATTACGATTTACACCTCGTTTTTATTAACTTTAATCCTTACGCTGGACTTTTCCCGCTTTTTTCCACTTGATTTATGAGCTGCTTGGTATTCACAGATGCATTTCTCAAAATATTAAACAAGATCGAGTGGAATATAGAAAAAACCATCTTTGAAAGTAATTTATTGTATACGGGAAGCAAGAACTAAAATAATGGCAGAAATCAGGTTACCGCCTTATAAGTTTTCTCCGAACACTTTTATCGCAAAAACGAACGAAGAGAAAGCAATACAGAAAAGAAATTTCTACTGTTTCAAAAGCTTCTTTCTTTTTTTTTTCAGATAAGAACATCTATTATCAGTTGAGTATTTCCTACTGTGCAGGGGAGCTACTGGCCGAGGAGGGCATCGGGTACAGCAGTTAAAAAGGATATTCTTCGTTAGTTGTCATAAATAAATTTGTAACAAATATTAACTCCTTGAAATGAAAAATTGTCAATATAATATTAACGCTGTCAAGCATAATTGACTAGACTCCTTGCCACTTTCATTAGGCTCATTTAGTTATTACGACTTTTTTTAAAGATAAAAGCGTTCAGCTTAACTATAATTTGGACTAACTTGGATGCAGGTCGTGCATTTGTCACAGTAAAAAAATCAATAAAAAACATAAAAATTTTCACACTATTATTAAAATAAAAACTATTCTACAGTAAATCTTCGTCTTATTATTTATTAGCTGCCTTTGTTGACCAACCAGTTCGTCAGGATTAATTCTCACTAAAATGTTCAACTAATATTTTATGTAACTTTTTCTCATAATAGGCTTTTCAGCAAAATATCTTTAAGCTTCAAATTTTGATAGTAATATTATTTACTTATACTATTATGTATGCCTTAAGCCTTTCTGTTCCTCGTACTATGCATCTTGCGCTTGTTTTTTACCTGCACTCGTAAAATTTAATTTCAAATTAAAATGGAAATGGTTAGACTGCAATTAATATAAAAATAGTTTTTACTAAAACCAAGTATATCTTTTTTTAAAAAAAAATATGATAGTTGAAAGTAGAGACGTTCGGCGTTGTTGTCTTATGTGCACTACTGAATAATTTTCATAATTTATAACATCTCAAAGAATTGTAACAAAAATTAAATGGATTTGTCGCAAAATTAAGGTTTTGGTTTTACTTTCAAAAGGACTTAAATGATCTCAATGATCTTAATGATCTCTTTTTGATCTATAAATGTATTTTTAAAAATTAGGAAGTTTAAATTTTAGACTGTCCTTTGGTCCTGAAGAATCATATCTACGAAATATTCTTGTCACTTCTATTTTTAAATAAATAAATAAACGCTTCTATCTTCTGCGATCCAATCTGACAAATTTATTAAATTTAGAATATTAAAATTTCAGAATGATTAGCATGTTATTATCTTAAACCACACAATCATTAATATTATTGAAAGGATTATTTTTTGAATTTTATTTTTAATGTAAAAATCAATTTTGTGCTGTAATATTTTTGGTAGTTTAAACGGTAAAAACGCTACCATTTTACATAATTTTTATTTGATTAAAATTCTAATTAAAAATTTAAAAAAAAAGTTGTTCCGAGGTGCTCATTCTCGACCTTAGGTATATGTGTGCCAAATCTGGTATAGCTGTAGATTAAAAGGCATGGCCTGCAGAGAGGCTCCTCCCCCTCCCCTCCCTTAACTTTATTAACTTTATTATAAGTATAAAAGATAAAAATGCACGATTTAATTCATTACTTTATTAAGACAATTATACCCTAATTTGCATTGCCTAGGGTTTCTGCCTATCGTGATCTTTTTTTAATATGATGAAAGTATTTTAAAAAAAATGATTGTAACTAATTGGTCATTTAGTAATATTACTTCCTCTGACTCATTTAGTTCTTAATGATGCTTTCCGTAATGTTTGTGAACAAACAAATCTATATCAAGAAATGAATTCTTTTGTTTACTGTTGTTCTGTTCTGGCTAATCGCTCGGGATTTTCCTTCAGCAGACGTCAGTTTCGCCGCCGCCTCTGGGTATTGAATCACAACCACTTGCATCGAGGACGATTCTCCATGGGCTTGGGGTGAATCATCGGCTGAAGTGTCGAATGTTTTCTTTTGTGAAGGGAGGGCGTACCCATGTTTCATTTCGACCTTGGCCTCTTCCATGGCCTGCTCTGTTACCTTCTTTGGACAACACCATCAAAATTGCATCACTCATTAACATCATAATGTTTCCGTTCTGGAGAACAGGTGGTCGATTTATAGTGTCGCCATCTATCAATGCTTATAGGAAAAAAAGCCGATGCAACTTTCCCAAATATAATGCATTTTTTAAACAAAATATTGGTTTAAAATTAAAATTTTTCACATTTCTTAAAATATTAATCGAAATATTGAAAAAGTCAATATGTGTCATTTAAGTATCTTTTCTTAATTGAATATTATTTTAAAAAAAAATCATCTTTCACATAAAAAAGAATCGAAATTGGATATTATTTCTATATAATATAACATAAAATTGTTTTTTAAAAAAAACAATACTCTATTTAAAATAATAATATAAAAAGACGAAACTTAAAAACACTTTTTTGATTTTTAAGATACAAAATGTTCTTTATTTATTCATTGTTTAAAAGATTCATCTAGTTTATCATTGCATAAGACACTATGTAAAGACATATAAAAGAAAGTGTCAAAGGTTGGTCAAAGAAAATTTAATAAATTATTAAAGTAGGACAATGCATATATAATTATTTATTCTGCATTGAAAAAACTTGAACTTGTTGGAAACAAATAAAATTTGTCATCTCTGTATTGATTTTTCAAAATTATGGGTATTATGGGTAATGGGGAATCACGTAATATTATTTACATCTCAAAAATGCTTAATATCTTTTTATTCTTAAAACATGAAGCATCCGAAAACTATCATAAACACTTCGAATACCTTTTCTTCTACAGTACTATTCAAATACCTTTCTGATATAGTTAAAAGGATTTATATTTTACAATATATATTTACAGAAAGATATTTATTTATATGTTGACTAATAAATCAAGTAATTTCTCAAATAAAATATGAAAAATATTAACTATTTTTGTATAATGGCTAGGTTACTCAAACCCTTACGTTGCGACTTCGGTCCTCAACAACCATTCATCCACATTTTCAACCAAAGATATGTATTCTTCTTGTATAGTTATTTTGATAGATTTACAGCTTACACTTTATTGTTTCCTCTTTTCGACAATCATAAGAGGGAGCAATAGTGTTTAAACTGGGGCTGAACTAATATCTTGAAGATGTTCTATTTTTTCATGAAAAGCCTTCGATAAATTTGTTTCCTCTGCCTGATTTTCCAGTGTTTCAACACCCAATATTGTGCTAAGTTCTGTGAAAGGATTAGAAGAACATCCGCTATACTGGGAATGGCACAACATTTACATGCTCAAGAAGAGCAGCAAGGGAAGTGTCTCCAAAACTTTCTCGTGTTCTCTGAAATAAAAGCGTTATTCCCCACCCCCCTGCAAAAAATTATTGACATTGGACAAGGCAGAGTGCGCTTTGCATATAATTACCATATAATAGTTACTAAATATTAGAGACCGGTGTGAATTTAGCTTTTTTACTGAATCTATCGAATGAACCTTTCGCAAGTTTTTTTGGTAGTCATTCCCTGACATGCGGTGAATGGTATGCGGAAATCAAATTTGCTTAGATGCGTTTTTCACAACCAATTAAAACCAAATTGGACACAGAACAAAAATAGTAATTACAAAATCATATAACAAATTTGGTATTTTTAAATCACTGCGATTTTTAATCTATCGGGTTTTAATGCATCTGAAAGTACAGATCGACAGACAGTCTATCCTTTTTTGGATTTGGCTCAAATTTGTTAGCTGTGTACATAACAGATGTTAAACCTATGTAGCAAATTTTATCTTTCTAGATATCTTCGTTTTATAGTTAAAACATTCGAATATCCAAACAGAGAGTCTTACACTGTTGAGATAGAAATCTAGAAATTTGGTGTAAAAGCCAAAAATCAAATTTCGTCCATTTATCTTAAAGCGTTTTTGAGTTATCTTTGTCACATATAAACACACGGACGGATGCCACGCCAAAAATAATTTACGAATTCAAAGTTTAAAACTTGGAGCTTCGTCAAAATTTTGAATTCCCATTTTTTGAAGATCACAATACTTCCTGTGTACCACGTATTCGAGAGAGAAAGAGAGAGAGAGAGGGGGGGAGGTTGAATTCTTGTCACCTATCTTAGAGAGAGCGAAAAACGACGAACGAGTCCATTTAAAACATTTTACCTGTTTAAAAAACTTTACGACAATATAAAGACTATAAATCAAAGGAATGATCTTAACCTAACAGATGGCTTGAAAATTTATAAAAGTGTGTGTGTGAAAAAAGAAAGCAGGTGAACTTAATTTTGAATGACTGAAATAATTTTTTTAAGGGTTAATTATCCTTCCAAATGTAGCATTTTGTTTCTAGAAAAATGTCTTAAGTCTACTCAGTACCCTAAAAATGATTTTTATCATGCGAGAACATAATGTGGTATTCGTAACATTATGTATTATAATAAAGCATAAATGGCTATATTCATCAATATCTTTTAATCGCATATATTTCTTTTTACCTGTTTTTCCCAGTATTGCATTATTATTATCTTTGAAAGTAGATGCGTTTCTGATAAGATGACTTGCTTTTAACAGTATTGTTTTTTCAAACCGGTTTAAACAGCTTAATGACTTAAATTAATTAAGACAAATAATGA
Organism: Argiope argentata; assembly: GCA_026289955.1. NCBI lineage: Eukaryota > Metazoa > Arthropoda > Arachnida > Araneae > Araneidae > Argiope > Argiope argentata. The sequence goes on from JAOUZG010020842.1 coordinate 3,608,383, forward strand.
CTTAAAAATAATGATGTTCTCAAATGATAACTTGAAATTTGTGATTGTAGATTTCATTTTTAATTTTCTGTATTCTATCTGAGCTAGTAATAATACTAGCAAGTAAATTCATGTTTTCGAATGAAGTAATTTATGCCATTAAAGTCATATTCTGATTATTTTTTTTTTGTTTCTGATAACTTAGGCGGTCAAAAAAGCTTGGCTAAAAATTTTAAACCTGACTTCTAAATACTTTTAAAGATATTTACATTTTTATAACTCTTATCTGTCTTAAAATTTGACAAATGATGGGATGTGATTAGTTTCGTCTTCAATTTGAAACATTGCTCCATTCCTAAAAGAAATTAATTTGCAATTTTTTCACTCAATAATACCCTTAAAAGAAATTGTTAATTTCAACTTTCACTACAAAATCTTTCCTGTTTTTGTTATCCATTTTTCTTGCGAGAAAATGCCAAACTAAAAACATTTTTGAGTTGTTAAAAAACATAATATTTTGAAGAGAAGACAAATCAACGAAAATAATATTTCTAAAAATGAATTTTCATTGATTTTGATACGTATTAATGATGCTGATTGTAGTAGAATTTCTTTCGAAATAAGATAAAATCAGTGAAATATAAAATCCGTGCGGAGCGAAAAATTCAATCTTTCTGAATGGCGCTGACTTAAAACGCTGACTTAAAAATTGAGAATACATAATATTCAAAGCTATTTAATCAATTTTAGTTAGAATACTGTTTTTTTAAACATTTTACAGGTTGGAAAATATTATATTAAGAAATTAAAGTTCGAAAAGCATTTTTATGTTTTATTTTATGACTTTATAAACATTAAATGTATTTTTCTCAGGCATATTTTTTTGATGCACGTGTTTTCTATTCTTCAAAGCTTTCAGTTATTTTTTGTATATGCTTTCATATACCAGTACCATAAGAATTAATATAGGTTTAAACCTGAGAGTTTTAGTTAATTTATAAAAAAAATGTCAAAAGGAATAAGTTACAGAAAATATTAACATTTAATGAAGAGTTGGTCACGAATTTCATGTTAACTTGTGTTTGTAATAAAGTTATTAATATAAATTGCTTGAAATAATCAAAAAACATTTAGAATTGAATAATTTATAACAGTTTTGAAAACTTCAAAATTTTCAAATATTAAAATGGTGGAGTTAGAAAATTGATTTTAAAAAATCAGAATCAGTTTAATATTGTAATCAATTATAAATAAACAAATTATAAAATTATAAGTAAACAAATTATAAATTAATTTAAAGATTGCTGTCCTCATAATTTTTTGAAAAGGCTACCTTGTATCTTTACATGTTTATAAATTTGACTAAAGCTTTTTTTTACAAATGAATGATGTCAACTTTTTATTGATTTCAATTCGGAAATTTCAAACATTTTTTTCATGATATATTTATTCTACAACATACCACAACACTGAACGAAATTTCCAATTTAACAAATTTCCTTTTTGCATTTTTTCCCCAAAGTATTAAGGATTGAACATTTTGTTACCTCTAAATATTAACTTCGAGTATATCATTTGAATTCCAAGTTAATTTCAATAAATATTTTTGCATCTTGTTTTTATCCCGACCCAAAATTTACAGAGCGATTGAATTTTTTAAAACATATTGTTAGAACAGAAATAAAATATGAAATTCGTTATATTACTCAACTTAAAACGTTCGATATACATAAACATACATTATGTTAAACATACTCTTCTTCTCTCTCCCATTTTGACTCTAATGTGTCAAACGGAACTCAAAACCTAACCTCGGACAATATAGTACAATAGCCTCCTTTTGCAGAAGATTCTTGATTTTATTGATAGAAGTATCTTAATTTAAATTACTTTCATCTTTCGAAACAACGTTTGAGTCTTGAGCAATGAGTACATTATAGAAGGAGTGGAATCAGTATTCAAATTTGTCAAAAATACTTTTCGCTTCGTGTTAGAGAGGTTTGCTCTTCGACCGCCATGCATTTCTTCGCATTAACTGCTGTCGACAATCGGCCATTGAGGCTGATTTTGACGATGTGGCAACTCTGGTTTTTTCTTCTCGATAATTTTGCTTCACGAACAAGATTAGACTAGAAGGAAGATTCTAGATGAAAGCAAGTAAAATTGCTCACTTGATACTTTGTTTATTATTTTTAATTTTCAAATGCTTCTTAGGAATAATTTTTTAGGATATTATTTCTGCTTTCTTTAAATGCCGGTGTTCTAGTTATTTATTTCTGAAAAAAAAATGAATTGTGAATTTAATTTGACGCAATAATTCGAAACAAGTTTTCGTAAAAATACTTTACATCGAACGACGCGTATATCTTCTCATTTCGGCTGTCTACCTTCCAAAGCATCACTTTTATTAAAGCATAAAGTCAAAAATTAACAATGGCGTGCACATTTCTACCAAATAGAAAATAAATCATATTAAACTCTCCAAATCGCCCGCAGGCACACGTAATAAACCTTAAAATTGAATGATCGGACCGCCGCAATAGCAACACTCCGGGAACTACGGTTGAGTCCTAAAGTCCCTCATCGGCCACGGTACAACCCTTCCAGTAGGAAGCACATCCCGTCATTGATGGGAAGAGCCTAATCCCCACCTATTAGTAAACAATTCATGGTGGAGAGATTCAACAACCATATCAGATACCTCTCATGTTCATTTCGAGGTGCCTCCCTGGAGGGGGAGGGACCAAAGAGAAAGTAAAAATATCTTACAGTTATCATCACGGACACCCAAGGTCAAAGTAGGTAAAGGTAAGATATGTCATTCGAAAAGGTAGACGTTATCGGCAAAAATAATGAATTAGAAAAGAGAGCAAATAACGGGAAGACAAATTTCGACATAATGGGTCAATATAAAAATAATTAACGCATCAGGATGAGTGGGTAATCTAAATTTTTAATTGCCCACGAAAATTTAGAAAAATATTTTTTATATAAGTTTTGTTTTCTGCTTTAGAATCTGTAGATTAGTTGTTATAATACTAAAAAAACTTTCTCAAAAGAATATTTAATCGAATATTTTCGTATATTCAATTAAATAATGCATTAGAATATTTCCGATGACTTCTTCGGATGATTGTATTTAAGCTCTTAAATGCAAACTATGATCTTCATTTTACACCATTTTCTTTTCGAATTAAATTCCGTATTATCGTTTATAATAGCGTTGTCTCATAGAGTGACTATGTTAGTATGAGTGATTCATCTCTCCAAAGACATCGATGATGCCGCATTGAAACGTTTCAATGCAATAGGCATGATTTTGTGTTTCACATAATTGAAGTAACATGAAGTAAGAATTTAAATACTAATTCTTATTTTGGTTGAAGGTGAAAATATAAATTAAGGAATCTTCTGAAATTCATCCGAAAAACAGTATAAATTGAGCATCTGCACCTACTTTATGATAAGAATATAAATAAAAGACATGGAACTCTTCCCCTCGATTTTTCCATGTCATTTATAATCTTCAATAAAAATGTTTATGTACTTTATCAAGAAGCCAGAAGCCAGGCTTTAAGTAAAATTCTTATAAATATGTTTACAATTACTGCTACTGGTCGGATTATCAGTAATGTTTTGTAAGTTCGAAATTTACAAGCTTTTCTGCAAGAAAAATACTTCCAAGTTATCATAAAACTTAAAACGTTATTTATACAGTGATTCTAGTTTTAACGATAATCTGCTTTATTCTCTACTTTTTATGCTACTTTTAAAAATTTCTTATGTATTATAGCCACGATAATTCAGAGACTAATAAATCTATTTAATATTTTTACCTCGTGGTGTTAAAAATGAATAAAGTTTATATGAGTAAAGGATGTTATTAAATTTATTCACAGTGCATTTATTCGATACGCATTAAGTTCTTAATGATGTATAGATCACTTATAATGTATGGAATTAAAAATCATCTGTTATAAGTGAAATTTTCAGAAGAGGCTTTAAATTTTTAAATTTCAGCTGATCTAGAAGTTCTTTTTAAATCTAAATTATTAGTAAATTAGAGCAGATAGTGAATGAAATCTTTTTTGTGCAGTATAATTTCCATTTTGCTCATTGTTATCTAGACAGAGCAACAAATCACTACTGATAAAAAAGTTAGAAATTGAAATGAAAGGCTGCTGTTCCTAACATCTGGAGTTTTCGTATTTGCATCACTCACTGAATCATTTGAGCAAACAATTATCGCAAGACTTGCAAAATCAAGTTTCACGAATCGCAAGCATTTGGTGTTTACAAAATGTCGCCAAATTTAAAACCGAGAGGAAAGCAACTAGATTGATTTTTAAATGTTGCTGTTTTGTTTCCAAAACGCATTAAATAAAAAAAATATAAGTAACTTTTTCGTGCAAGCTTTAGCCAATTTAACAATTCCATAACTAACCAATATTACTTTGGAAAAATTTACCATTACAAACGCCGAAAATGTATATATTTAAAAATTATACCCGAGTTCACAGTAACTTTAAGTTTCAAGTTTCTCCCCAAATATTAAAAAAAATCGCATTTGCAACTTCCTTTCTAAAAAGTTCAGAATAATTTCTCATGGTCATTCTTTCCTGTTTTCTGTTTTCCTTTGTAGTTTTCTCTGCACTCTCCAGGATCTTCATAAAATCTGGATTTATTCCTTGAAATTATGACGGAGAAAAATCGTTAAAAAATGCTTTGCATGCTTCTTCAAAACCATGCAAAATCATGTCACCAAATAAATATTTCCTTTTCATGAAAAAAGAAAAAGAAATATATAGAATAACCAAAGACTCTAATGCATATATACATATAGCATTTCCTCTGTCATTCGAATTTTAGAAGAAAGCCCTGAGCATTTAAAAAATAAGCATGGTTACTCTGAATTGTTTCAACACTTAAAGATAAAGCTCAAATCCATATGGTGCTAAAATTATTCGAAAATGCAGAATTCTGTGTTTTAGACGATTTCTTTTATAATCTGTTTGTGCTTAAAGAGACAATTTTTTTTTCTTTTGGAACTAGCTTCAAATAGGATTTTGTCGACATATTCCTGCAGGATATTTAGGAAACAGAACTTAATGCACTATTTTGTTGTGAACTGCAGTTTAGGGATGTAGAATTGAATTTCTAAATTTCGAGCCACTGAAAGGAACAAAGACATCGACAGCAATTATCGACACGACTGATATCGATTAATTGCATCATCCCCAAAAGTGTATTCCTTCGGCGAACACGTGCTTTCGATCGGGCCCCGGAGGGAGTGAATCCAAGGCGTCCCGTCTCACCTGTGCCGGGGTGCCGGGCGCGTGCAGGTGAGTGTGACGTCACCGGTTGACCCGATTCGTACTCTGAGGCAGCACCCAAGTCCGGCAGAGCACTCGCCGACAACTCAGCGCTGCGCAGGTAAGCACACTCACTCCTCTTTCTGCACTTGTTGATTCACCTGATCTTGAAATGCATTTTCGGAGAAATGCCCTGCTTTTGCGGGATTCTTGAGCGATATTTATGGCTGCACTTTTTTTAGGAGTCGAATTTAGCTTTTGTGGTTTTCCGGGTGCATTATTTTTCCTTAGGTAGTTTTAAATTACGAATTTTGGAGGTATTTTCTTTGAAAGGGAAAAAAAATCTAAGAGAGTTTCATATTTTTTATTATTATTTAACAACGCATTTTTCTCTGTTCCCACAGCATTCTTTTTTTAAAAGAAGTTTCGAATAAAAAAATAAAAAGGAAAAAGGAGATTTGACATTCCATCCAAAAGGACTCGGTCAAAAGGCCTATTTTTCAAGCTCCATCGCATGCATATGCATGGTAATGTTTACAAAAATGATGCTAGCCTGTAAAATTAACATGCTAAAATTAAACGCGCACTAATCCGTGATTTTTACTAAAAATTTGGAGAATCGTAAATGGTCTAAAATTAAAGACCCTATTTGATTCGAGAGGTCGTGCTAAAAGAATTCTGAATTTTCTTTTCCTGCAGCTATTTTACTGCAATTGAAAGGAATTTAAAGCAAAGATAGGAAAATAGGCTTTTAATTCCAATAGTGTTGTAGAAACGGAACTAAATGATATTTTTTAAATGTTTCTTTCCATTTTCCCTTTGATAGATTATAAAAGAATTATTTAAGAAAATCGATGCAACTATTAAATTGAATGAATCATCACATATCACTGCATTCAACAAAAGTAAATAAATTCTGAAACTAAAATGTGACAAAATCTTTGTTACCATTTCAAATAAGACATGGCCTAGTTAACCTGAAAAAAATGGATTTAATAGACCAATTCAAAAAAATTTCAGTCGTTGCTTTTTGGAATTTAATCATCTATTAAAAAGCAATTGGTGACTAAATATATACTATTAGCATTTAGTAAACATTAAAAAACTATATAAGCACACACACACACACACATACACACACACACACATACACACACACAAAAATATTGGTTTTTCGCATTGATTTAATTGAATCGTCATCATCTCATATGCCTACATTAGATGTTTAGAAATTTTTTTTTTAAAAAGAATATTTTTCTTCTTTTATCAAAATACTAGCAGTTCATAAAGATCAAATTTTTGACTTATGTAAATGCAATTGTTTAAAAATAAGGGCAATTGGTGTATTAATTAAAAATTAATGCGTATTAATGTACGTTAGAAAAACTAGATGGAACTGTCTTTTTTTACTATTAAAACTTTTTACTGTTAACTGTCATATTTTTACTGTTAAAACTTATAAAATCCTATAAATTGAATCCTTTAAATGTCTTTTTAAATTTTATATTGGTAATTAAATATGGTTGTTACAAATATTGCACTGTTTAATATTTTTAATAATTTTTTTTAAAGTTTCCCCACTGTTTCACTATACTTAACTCATCTGAAGTGGCAATATTTTTTAGAAATTATAATCCTGCAGGATTCACATCGTTTACACATGTATGTAAAGTGTCATTCCTTACTTTAACATGACTTATTTTGTAAAAATAAAAAAAGAGAGAGAAGTATGTAAATAAATAAAGTATATCTAAATAAACTATCTGGGTACGCTATAACAAATGTAAAAAGAAATTTCTGAGTTTTAAACAACGCGCACATAAAACTTAAATATGGATATCTTTTTATAATTCCAAATCCGATGGAGATAAAAAAAAAAGAAAAAAGAATGCTGTATGTACGTGTTACACACATTACAAATCAATAGTCATTGAATAGGGGGATACATATATTTTGGAGGATAAAAATATGCACTTCATAAAAACTTTAATTTTTTAAAATTAATTAACAAATTATATTTTCCCAGTATAGACACCTATTTTTTCTAACACAATTTCTAGATTAGCGAAAGAATATTATCGTCCTTCTATTTGAAAATTATTTTTTATTGTAATAAGTGGAATTTTGGTCAAGGTGTATAATTTCGATGAAACATTTTTCTGTTGTACAATTTAAATTATGAAACATATTCTATTTTAATTACAAAGTTTCAATTTAAATGTGGAAATTTTGTTTATTCTAATTTTTGTTCTTAGATTATTAACAATACTTTCAATTTAAGCAAAAAAATTATCTCATTACTTGAAGTTTAATCATTCCACTTCAACTGAAAGTTGAAATTTTAAGTGTGATAATCGACAGGGAAATGTATAGTAAAATTGAGAAAGGCTTCTAAACTAATTTTAGTTGCATGCCTATAAAAACTTAATGTATAAAAATTTTATGCTCCAAAAATTATTAACAGCAAGCAGTACAAAACATTTAGTTGAAAATTTCAACATCCACTGATCTCGTCAGGGCAATCCCTGCAGGTGGAAAGGAAGAAATAAAAGTCGATCATTCCACTCGGAGGTATAATATTACATTGAAATCCGACACAATGTGAAAATCGACTTCATTGTTGCATGGATGCATCGAATTTCTCACACAATATAATGTGTTGGGTTTATAAATATATGTTTTTTTTAACTTATCCGAGGACCAGAATTTTCCCGCTTAATTGAGGATTGCAGCTGTTAATAAGTTTCAAACTCATGTTTTGCAGTTAAATTTTCTTTCTCAATGCATTAACCTTTAGTATTAGGTCTATTCACATTAAAAAAAATAGAGGTTTATAATTTCTTTAAAGAATGAATGGAAAGTATTAATAGTTCTTTGCCAGTTCTTTCCGCTGTAATACGTTAATTATAAACTTATTATTTTGTAACATAATTGACCAGATATTGTTTTAGGTGATATGTATAAATGATGATAAGAATAAAAATAGCAGTTACTTGAAATAAGAATTTTCAACCTTTTAATAGGATTTATCCTTGCATACCTATTTAATTGAACCCCAATTACCAATATATATGTACAACCAAAAGATTAATAGCCAAAACTCTTGCAATAAAAATGGTTAAAAAAATGCAAATTGAAGTAAAGAAAAGCACTTAAAGCGAAATGCTACAATTCAAGGAACACTGAAGGAATTGATAATAAATCACTACACAAAAAGAGAAAACAGAAAACGAACTAATAACGTATTCGTTAGCTGATCAGAGATAAAATCAATATGGACCGCAAAAGGAATCATACTGTATTTAGAAAATAAGACCAGGAGATTAAATGAAACAATATTGTCTTTATCTGAAATGTTATAATAGATAGAAGCTGTAGAGATAGATAAGGGGCATACGTTTTTATATATTTTATTTATATGTATATTAAATTTGTATTTTTATTATTATTTTGCAATTTTTCATTTTTTACTTATTTTTTGTCTCATTTTTGTGTCTTGGATTTATGTCGCTTCCCCATTTCTATAGCAATTCTCTAGCACAGAATTTGGGATAAAGTCAATAACTTCTCCTTAATAGCCCAGAACTTCTGCAAATATATATATATCCAAAATTTTTAAGGAAGCTATTTTTTTTAAAAAAACAGAATGTAATTTTAGTATCTTCAGTTTTGATGAATGGTTTCGTTTCATAAAAGTCAACCGCTCTTTCTAACGTTTAGAATCTCCCTTTCTCTCCTTATGCTGTGCGTGTGCGAATGTTTCAGATATTTTGAAACAAACCTTTTTACATTTTGTAAACAAAGGATAGGGACAGTGCAATTCGAATAATTACTCTGAATTAGCAAATGTTCTTAAATATTGGCAAATATCATCTTCTAACTTTCCCTCCTGTTTTTATTCCGCTTGTATTCATGTTAATAATCATTGATTTAAAATATAAAGTATGTAACGAGCTTTAGGGCCTCTTTTATAAATCCACTCAATCATTAAATATATGCAATGAAGAAATTTATCTTAAATAGTGCCTTCTCATTACAAATAAGAAACATCCTTCTCAATATTTCTTATTGCAGAAAAACCGATCTACACTTTACAAACTTCTTTCCTGCAGTTTTCATTGGGCTTGGCAGGCAATATCAGGCCGTGTCAAACAATTCTGAGCTCGGTGTGGGATTGAGAGAATGCGGCTTCGTCCTCCTCATCCGGCCGCGATCGGATGCATTGCGAATTTTTAAGAGGTCTCACGCTGTTAAAGAAACAAATGGAACGCTAACTTTCTACTTGTAGACAAACATTGTGAAACTGCATTACACGCTGTTAAGGAGGGGTCCAATTGCGTGTTTGAAGCTTTTTACGATTCTAAGTAGCCGGTGTAAAGCCGAGTTTACACTCGGCCAGTTAAAAGGTGGCAAGTAGGCAGAGCATGCGCTGAAAGAGACTGATTCATTTTTGCCACAATTTTACAAGATATATTCAAACCCTCCAGACTTGGCTGTAAATTGCTGCTTTGGCGTCCCTGAATTTCTCTTTTCCACTGCGTATCGTATTAAAATGATGGATATTTATACAAAGAAACATAGTAAAATAAAAATAAAAAGTGCTAATATATTTAAATTAGGAAAAAATGGAAAATTGAAAAATAAAATAAAACGCAACCTCGTATCAAAAAGATCAAAGAGGAAAAAATGTTAGAATTAAACTATGATCATTAATCAATTTCTTCTCACCCCCACCAAACCCCACCAAATTCTACAAACGCATGCGCAGCAAGAAAACATACAATACAGCGGCTTGTAGCTGTCCTGTCGGGGCCATTACTTGCCATCGACCGAACAGCATTTTTCTGCCTTTCTACGCATGCGCTGCCTACTGGCTGTCTTATAACTGTCCGAGTGTAAAGCCGGCATGATGAAGCCTCTCAATTAACACATGGGGGATTTAGCTTCAAATTCCGCATGTTTTTAATTCAACGTATTAAGGATTATTTTAAGTTGGTTTTTTATTCCATTTTAAAAGATTCGTTAATACGTTTATCTTTTTATACATTTGTAAACAATATTATTTCAAAGAGATGTTTGGAACTTTGAACACAGTAATGAAAAGGGAAAGTAATGAAACGGGTCGGAATCTAATCCATTGTGTTTGACAAAGTTTTTATATCATTTCAAAATTTGATCAATTTTAGAATTTAAACTTTTGAAAATTAATTCACTTGTCTGATGATATTTTTTAATGGGCCCTGCTAGTCCAGCGGTTTCAGGTAGCTGCCTAATCCCTTTAATCGGGTATCCGCCACTGTGTAAACTATAAAATGGTAATTACATTGATCAGCTTAGCATATATTGCAAATAAGTCAGAGAGCAGGCAATAACATAAATAAAGGCTCAGCTTACATGGAAACGGAGGCGGAATCTCGAAATTTATCCAGTAAGCTAATAACATCAGAAAATGCCGTTGACTGACCTCTTCTTTAAATGTGTGGGTGAATGGTTATTGAGCCCCGAGTCCGCAACCTTAGGGTTCTTAGCCAAGCAACATAGTCATTATTACTCGTATCCGGAGGATATTATCTGGCTTTCGAAGCTGTCCCCACATAGTCTCACACCAAAGAGTCGGCGGTGAGACGAAAGATACATTAGCGCCAAGCGTAGGGCGAGCATGTGCGAGTTGTTGGTGTTGATGTTGGCTGTCGTTTCTAATGCGCCAGACAACTTTTGCTGCCGATAGAGGGCGCCTCAACAACTGTACGAAGGTTGATTATTTAAGGTCGGGGATCGCTATTGTGGTTAAAGAGTAGGTCCGAACTCGCAACGGTAGGGCTTGTAACCGAGTAACGTAGCCATTAGACAAAAGTGACACTCGTGTTCAGCGGATGTTATTTGACATATGTAGCTTTCACCACAAATGTCTTAACACAAAATTGTAAACAGACAAAAACATTTTTTTAATTCCTTATTTTTGGTACTCGATGTGACTCTAGAGAAACGGAAATAATGTTTTCTGGGAAAAACGCACCATATTGAGTTTTCATTTCAGTTATTTTGAAAATAATATACGTGATCTCATTTATAGTGAATATGACTTCCATAATCACCCTTTTGCAATCAAGAATCGAAATTTCATCCGAGCCCTTCATTAAAATTGGCAATTTAAATTTTCTTTATCGTTGCTGTGTTTGAAGAATTTGATATTAAGTAAAATACGACTACGGAAATCCCCAGTATTTATCCTGTCTCTCAATTGTGTAGAATCAGCAACATTCTGATATCCGAATGAAACTCCAATCTGTGGCGTAACTGAAAAATAAAAGCTATCTCAAATAATCCTGATGTAAAAACTCCGATTTCATTTCGGGGTTGAGGATGACTCATGTGGCATTCTTCCAATCAGTCTGAAGATACATATAATTTTGAGTATGCAACATTCATGGTAACAGAACTAGGAATGAAAACATAATTGGATGACGAAACTGCCCCCGGCACTCGCACACATTACTCGGGCACATTCATTATTTGCGTCCATCATAATTTTTGTTCCATCTCAAACTAGAGGCGAAGAGCTCAGCTTTTTTCGGAATCCTTTCGAAAGAAAAACTTCTTTTAAAAATCTGTTTTTTCCTTCTTGTAATTAGACCAGCATTTTTCATCATAATTTGAATCGACACCTGTCAAATATTTTTTTGTTGAATTTTACGCCTCTGTGAGCCAATTTTAAGATTTTACAGACAAAATACCTTTTAAGCTGTAGTTTTCTGTTTTCACGAATAATTCAATTTTCAATATTGCCGCGAATAATTTCTTATTTGGGTTCCCGTAATTTGTTTTTAAAGGTATTTATCTCCTTCATCTAATTTTCATCTTTTTTCTGCCTCAATCGCTATTTATAAAATATAAATCATCATCATAGAATAATGAAAATAATGTATTAAACTATTACTAAAATTAACATTAGCTGATCAAAATGATGCTTTTGAGAAGATAAATTTATAAGCAAAAATTAGGATTATTGCGTGAGAAGAATTCTCAAAGGATATTAAAATAAATTTAAACAAAATCAGCGCTTATCATGATAAAAATGATCCTTTTTTTATACGATTTTATCAATCAGCTACAGAAAAACGAAGTGTCTGACATTTAATGGTCCCCTGTTTCATTTCTGGTCTACCAAAGCGTCTCACTGCAGGGCGATGATAGAAGCTGCGATTGCATTGCTTCAGCTGCGCCAAACAAACATGAAGGAAAGGGACGAAGACCGGGCCATTCGCACTTACGTCCACCAAGCAAACGGCAGGAGCTGAAATCACGAGTTCAGGGCATCTACTGCACTCATATGCAACTTTGAATTCGAATCTAAACAGGAAACAGTAGGCATGTTGTGTGATTGATTGTTCAAACTTTGAACAACTGTATTTCTGCAGAGGATTTAAATAACCTTCTTACCTTTGACAAAACTAGAGAGGTGGCAAGAAAAAACATTCTTTTTCTCTTTTCGCCCCTTACTCAGGAGTAAAAAATTATACCTCATGAAAGCTTTAAAATAAATATGCAGACTTCGGCATTAATGTAGCTAATCTAAAACAAACCATCACCTCATTTTCTTTACCTTGTTTAGACGGTGTTCTAAAACGGTATTTTGTAAACATTTTCATACGAGCAAAAAATATCTAGATTTATGGTTTTCCCCCAAATTTGTCAACGATTTCAAAAAACATTAAGATAATCTTACTGAAAATGAAGGGTAATGATAGAATAAGAGTAATTTATCATTCATTTATGCGTTTATCAAATTACACAGCGTAGGCCATAATGCAGAATATATTATGCAAATGAAACAAAACCAAGTGATGAAAATAATTTTTTCTCGAATTACATCAAAAAGGATTGAGATTAGCTAAAGGAATTCGTCCTGTGATCTAAACAATACACTCATTTTTAAAGCAGATTTGTAGCGATTTTTTTACTTGTCTTTTGTAGATTTGAATTTAGCATTTTTCTGTGCGGAGGTAGATCAAGCCGTTACCATTCGCTTTTTTTTAGCATTAAACGTGATTGCAAACTAAAAATGGATGTAAACAATTTTATGTATTTTTGTACTTTACATGTGTGGAATTCGGTGAAATTCTACATCTTGTCAAGCATTATATAAGGAAAATTTCCTCAAAAAATTATATACTTATTCTACTTTTACATTACGGAACATGATATTTAAACAATTCTGAATGTTATCAGTGTTGCCAACCACGCTGGAAAAAATTAACCTTTTTATTCAATATGGAAACTTCTATTTTGAGCATGGTGCTTTTAGATTAGAGAAACATTAGACATTTAGAATATGTATATTAATATTTTAAATTGCTGGAATGACATATTATGACGTATAGAAATTGCTTATTTTTCAAGGGTCTCGTTTCTTTCTTCTTCTTTTTTTGTCTAATATAAATTATATATTTCAGTTAAAATTCTATTCGAAAAACTACGCTTACATAATACTATTGAAATAAATATTTATTCAGTTGAAATTAAATAACATGAGGGCTTAACTTTGATAATTGCAAAGATGCTTATAGTAGAGGTAAGGGAATATTTATCAAAATCTTTCATCTAAATTTATTTTAGTGAGATTATAAAAATTGAATTTAAGAAACAAATAATTACTTATTGTGAATTTTTAAAATGATTCTAAGAAGAAAAACAGCCTTCAGGTACCCAAATTTTTATTAAAAATTTGAAGGATACTTAAAATTGTATGGAAGTTTTAAATATTGAAAGTTATGTAGCAGCTTCATTTACGACGTAACCTTCTTTATTTTGGCGTTTTGTTTTCATATGGCCTTGTCAAAAATTTTCATTGTTATTACTGTTTAATTAAATTTCGATCATTTATTGAAAAGTTTTTTTTAGTTTAGCCCAATTTTATTAAAAATGATTGGCTTTTCAAAATAAAATTTTTTTTACTTTGTTTAAATATATGGAAAATTATTTAAAAATAAAACTAAAAATATATTGCTTTGTTAACACCTCCTGTGAGAAGAGATTCCCTGAAATCATTTCAATTTTTCGCAAAATCAACAACAAAAAGACTCTGACACGGTAAGACTTACGAATGCTATAATTTGTTCATTGAATCCAAATCGGTTTACGACTAAAGAAAGGAACGAAGAATAGAAGATCTCTTAATCGAAAACAAAACGCAGTTCTTTTACTATTTATGGAAAAGAGCTTATTAAAAAGATACTGTTTCTGATAGGTGAAATTTATTTTTTTCAAAGCTTATATACTTAACATCTCCATAATATAAGTTTTCATATCCGATAGAAATCTAACAAAACATTCCTCGTTTATATGATAAGTAATTTTTTTCTCTGATTTTAGAAATAAAATATTATATAGATATATAAACCCACTATGATTAGAAGTTTCCATTGACGGAGTTGGAAATTTCTGCTTCAATGGAATGGCACTGCTTCCGTGAATTTAAAGAAAAATTTATTTGTTTTTGATTTTCATTTATTTGTATCCGCCAAGAATGCAATTTAATTCTTCAGTTATTAAGTGTTAGAATAGGATTAGTAAAATAGAAGTTAGAATATACTTCTTGGTGTTATTTTCATACTTAAATTGCATGGATACATTAATTTTGTTTAAAGCAGAGTTTTTACTTCAACTTTTTATTAAAAAATGGCTATGTTTGCCAAAACTGGGGTTAGTTTTTCAGCCCTTGCGTCCCCTCTATCACGACTCATCTCCGCCCACATTCCTCTTTGCGACGTTTCTCGTTCCCCACCAGCTGACCTACTTTCGCACCCCTTAATGGCTCCCCAATTCCAAGGAACTGAACAGCGAAGGTAAGCCGAAAAAACTACTTTTTTTTTTGTACCGTCTGAGAAAATATTAGTTGAAAAAGAACGCCTGCTCGAGTCTTACATTTTTTCCGAGATTCATAAATATTGTTTTATCATTCGTAAAAATTATTCTAATTCTATTATGTACAAAAATAAAATGACTGGATTAAAAAAAAAATCCGTTATGCTGTAGGGAGTGACTAACCCTAAAATCTGTTTTCCCTCAAAGAAAGAAATGAAGTAATTTTTTTTTAAAATATAATAATAACTTTTTTAATTGTGGGTTTTTTTTTTCAATCTGAGACAGAACACCACTTCACAGTCGCGAACCTAGAATCAGAATAGCTGATTTCTAAAATATTTGAGAATATACTGAGTGTCTTTTTATTTTTATGCGTTAGAAACATTACATATATTATTACATTGCTTAAAACATTACGTGCATGGCAGCTTATGAAAAAAGGATCCCCTCAAAATTACAAATTTAAATATAAGCTCATTAACAATTATTGTGTAACAATTATTGTGTAGAAATTACGTACGCACTTTCATTTTAATGAAACAAAAATCTATAAACATGAATAATAAACAAATGGATGGGCAAGGGAAGAAAGTTAGATTCTCATAAA
Organism: Argiope argentata; assembly: GCA_026289955.1. Lineage (NCBI taxonomy): Eukaryota > Metazoa > Arthropoda > Arachnida > Araneae > Araneidae > Argiope > Argiope argentata. The sequence continues at coordinate 3,624,145 of JAOUZG010020842.1, forward strand.
TGATATTATGCGGAATTCTTTTTCAGGTAAATTATTCCCGAAGCAGTTTTGAGACAAGGAGAGAAGATAAGCATACGCAAAATTCATTTTCATAGATCCAAGAGTCATTAATTAATAAATTTCAATCGTAAAATGGCGGGGATTTACTATGTGTTACGAATGTTTCAGTCTGTTGCCCACACACGCAGACTCAAAAACTGAAACAAGGAAGGTTTTAGCTCATTGGAGATGGCTTCCAATTTTTGAATTACATTTTACTTCTGAACATTAGTTTCTGAAACAACAGAAAGATAAAATTTCATCTAATTACTAAATGCAACAATTTTATTTTCATTCCATGTGTAAAAGATAATTCAGTTGTGACGTTAAACAGCTATTGCTTATGCATGAGACACTCATATGACACTTGAGTTGTTACACTTTGTAACAACTCAACTCTCTGTGTACTGGAACAACAACTCAATGCTGAATTTTTTTAAGCTGTTGTTACGATTTGAAGTTTGAGAAAAACAAGAATTCGAATTCCGTTTGTGTTTGCGTTTAGAAGTCATTTATTACACATGGCAAATGTAAAGGAAATAAGGGGAAAAGGCTTAAATAAATAAATGAACAAAAAAAAACTTTGAAATAATTAAAAACTTTAAGAAAGAATTCGATTATCTTGATTTTACTATTTTTTTCTTCTTCTTCCGGATGATTTATCCATTTAGGAAATATTGAGAGGAAGCTATATTCCAAGTTTTCTAAATATGACGTGGCAGTATACTTCAGAGCCTGATATTTCTGAAAATTGAATCTAGTGGCATATTTTTTTTAAATTTTAAGTTTTTATTAATAATCAAAAATGGGACAGTCTGAAACATTTTATTCAAATTCAAAATAAACATTCAATTTTGTGTTTTGAAGATGTTTTAGAAATTCAGGACTAATAATCGGAGATTGCGACAATATCATCTATCCTAAATAGTCGCTTTTAAATTTATTTCTTTTACTTTTTTGTACATAAAAAGTTTGAATTCTAAAATTATTTTTGTTTAACTACTAAAAATATAAATGTATTTAATACTAATGCCATCAGTTATGTCATAAAATAAAACCGGGGCAAACCTTCTTCAGTCCAGGGTCAAGCAATGAAATTTGAGCATTATACTGGATAATAGGAGACGGTGAGACACATTAGCAATGACGTAAATGACACGAATTCTCTCCATAAAACGGTAGCATAGTTTGCTTTTTATTCATAGTTTATAAATAATGAATTCAGTAATAAAAAATTCCTCAATTTCATCCAGATTGATGCATTTTAAATGAAATACTTGTATTTCACGAGATTTACTTAAGCATATGATGAAAAAAAAAGAAGAAATACAAGATGTTATTGACTTCATAGCTTCTGCAAAGTTAGCCAACGCGTTTTCGAAAAGCGTAGGGACTAACAAAAAACAAAGAAAGAAAAAAGAACATCCGGACTATTTTCTATCTTTGCATACATATGCCACTAAGAAAACGTTCCAGAATGAAATAAAATAAAGCAAGAGATATATAATTACATAATTATTTCAATAAAATGCCATTCAGTGATTAATTGATTAATTTGAGTTTGAGTTCCATGCTCGTAGAATACTAATTTGTTCTTTAATTGGCACGAGGCGCGCTTTGCTTAAGCGTGCCTCGTTCTAATATTCCTCGGCAGTATCTCATTTTTCTTCTTGATTTTCCAGTTCACGTTCTACGTGAGAGAGTTCGCAGAGTTTAACGAATGAACAAAATTGGAATATTAAATGTTTGACATTTCACCAATTGCTTCCGAATTTGAGCGGCAAAGCTCACTTTGCTTGATTGTATCTTTGTCAGGGTCTTAAAGATTCATAAGAAAACGGATTGGCTGCGTAATACAGCTAGGTTAGTAGAAGTAGAATAATAGTAGAAGTTAGTAGAAGTAGAATAATAGTAGAAGTTAGTAGAAGTAGAATAATGTATTTTTAACAGCAGAATAGTGAATATTACAAATGACACATTTTTTAAATTTGAGTATCAAGTTTTAATAGGGATCAAACGATCCTAATATATAATCTTTAAGTTTTAGGTCAATTTGTTTAATAATATCAAAATAAAGAAGAATATTGAAAGAAAGATTTTGATTTTTACTACTGTTTTCAAAGCATAGTAACTCTATTTAAAGTATTAAAAAGGAATTAAATTTAATAAATGAATTAATATTTCAAAAAACTGTATTAACATCTAATTTCATCCACTAGAAGTTTAAAAATATGATGAATTTGGATTGATTGGATGAATAAAAATTATTTTATTAACGATTGAAAATTTGAACAAGATATATAGGGAGAGTGTAAACTAATAGAAGGAATAGAAAAAAGAAAAAAAATGGTTGCTATTCGAAATCTACCTTGTTTTACATTAATGCTTTAAACCATACCGATTTAGTTAAAAGAAATATCTGAAATTCATATTCTCTCACTTTTTCTATTTATTTCTAGAACAAAATTTATTATTCCTTTGATAGCCGTCCATGTTTCCCTGCTTGTTCTCATTTCCAGCAGACTGTGTAATTAGCTATAAGCATCTTTCAATAGCGTAGGAAATTTGAAAAATTGAACTACCCATAGAATTTTATCTGACAAATTAGTCTAATATTTAAAAACAGCACTAATCGTCACTGCCATCGTCTCCTTCATAGAGCGTGCACATTTATATACATAAGTCCTTCCCAAACATCTCGAAAAGAGTTTTGGAAAGTCATAATCATGACTCTCTGGTAGAAGATGCGATTGGATGCAAAAAGAAAACAATTGCATATTATGTAACTTGGAGATACTATTGCAAAATATGTTTAAGTGTAAGTGGGGAAGATGCAAAAATTGAGCCAACTCGATTGCGTTTTACAATTGTAACTTGATATTTCCATCATTAATTTAAAAAAACGCGACATGCGCACCCTTCAGCATAGCTCTGAGAAAACAACAATGTCTTGAGCTGCATTTGAGATACGTCTTCCGATTTCATCGCTGCACCCATTTTTGCAGTGGATGACGATGCTGTTAATAAGCCGATGTTTGAAATTCAAACAATGAATTTGGTGGACTGAAATGTGAATAAACATCATTAGATTATTTTCTGCTTGTGCGATGAAGCTGAATGCGCTTTGTTTCAGCCTGAAATTATCATTATGCTTTCTTTTGTATAAGAAGAGGTGAAAAAAAAAGATTTTGTGAAATCTTGCTGAATTGCTTTCTGACATCATCAAACGAATATGAATAAAAGTTTGATGTTCATAAATCAGCATTTTAAAAACTGTCTCATATGGCAACATCATGTTGTTGCATATCCATTTTCAAAAAAAAAAAAAAAAAAAAGATTTTTCATTCGATTTTTTTCTTTCTTGAATACAAAGTATCAAGTAATGTAATCTTGGAGGATAAAAATCTAAATCCAAAAACTGCTACTCACCTTTGTTCAAATGAAGGAATTTTTAAAACGGTTTCACTTTCTCACAATCCAACTAAAGAGTCAAATTTATTGACTTTGGTTCCAAAGTTTTGTCATATAAATCACCAACAGACAGCTGCTATTGACCTCTCGACATCTCAGCTAAAAGGTCAAGGTTGCTACAAGGACACGGCGCTCTTTTGGTGATATGGAATGACAAACGTTTATTAAAAAGTGCTGAGAATCAAAGTACTGAAGTTTTTTTTCCCACTTACTATCAGTTACTTTCAATTTATTTTCGAGAATATATCATTGAGAAAATTCACTTCTTGTTTTCATTTCATATCCAATTTATTTAGTAGGCCTGCCTTTATTCAACTTCTAATGAAATAGAACATGTTTCTGTTTGAACTTGCTATAAAGTAGAAATTAGGCTTCTGTTAAAATTGCTAATACTCTTAAATGCTAATTAATTTACGTTCAATGTAAAATGTTTTGTATTTAATTAAGAAAGTTTGCAGAATATTTATATGGATTTGCTTATTTTTTTTTTGTCATTAAGAAAAAAAATTATTATACACGGTGATCACTCTAATCTTGACCTAACAGCTAATTTTTAAAATCGCTAAAATTTTAAATTTCATTGTTCCGGATCAATCGATCCTTACTTCGAGCAACCGTAATTCGTTAACCGTATAATCTTTCTTGAGGATGCCATGAAATGAGTTTTCAGGTGATATGTAGGTTTCATAACTCGGCCAAGTTTGATCGCAGATATAGGGAAAAGAGTTTTGGTAAAACACTTGGTCCTTGTGTGTCAAGAATATTTTGCTAAATTTGTCTAACAGCACCGGGGGACAGTAAAAAATTATTTTATTTCTTAATAAGAAACAGCTTTATTGATTCAAAAAGAATAAATTAAAATTCTTTGTTGCTTAAAGCCAGTACAAAGGAAGGTACAGTCGGAAGTACAAATATTTTAACGGTTTTGTTATATTAATGTCCCGTTCTAAAGCAACGCTAGGGCCGTTTGGGAACGGACCTCGTCATTTTGAACCGTGACGATGATGGTTCAGAAATTATTGTGTAACGATTAGAGTGGATACCATGAGGTTTTGATAGTTCGATACCTGATAAACAAGCCGGCTTCTTTTTAATTCCTTTCTTCCAAAGTTTGATTAGAATCTATGAACATTTTTATTGATATTAGTTTATTATATGTTCTTTTTAAATTTTTTTTTTGACATAATTCGAAATAGAATTTTGTCCCCCACAAGGAGACCTAAAACGTGAAAATCCATCTAAGTATCGAAGTCGATATTTTGATGGCTCCTTATATTTCGATGCATGTGAAAAAAAATTGCGAATAGGATGTTTTGTAGATGTGTGCGTGATTATCCGAAATAAAATGCCACGTGTCTCAGCGAGAAGACGGTTAATTTTAGTCCACACTGGGGGCCGGGAGAAGACAAATGCTGTTGCCACAGGCCACGATTGAATGAAAACCTCCGCCGTAAAACGGACCGTCATGAATAACGCTGTTAACAGAATCATAATTTTGCCCGCAGTTTGTCAGTCGAAAAGAAAAAAGCCGACAGGAGAAAAGTACCCTCCTGAGCGCTTCCTCTTTCCCGCATTGGATTTCACCAGCGATAACCGTGACTTCGGTTCGCCTCACTCTCTCTGTTTGCCAATATTCACTATTCATTACCATCCTCAAAATAAATATCCCCTGCAAGGACAAGTGCCCTTTTATTTATTTTTTCCGAATTAATTTCTGCAATTTAAACGAGTTAATCAGAAAAATAAGATCTTTCGAGTACTTCTGTTTATTTTACTCCGAATCGTATGTTGGGTCTTGGAAGGATCTCTGTGAAGGTCGCTCATCCTTAACGAAATTCAATGAGGGAACGATGCGCAATAGTAAAACATAAACCCGCAGAAATGATAACTGAAGTTTCCTAAGCTGGAATGCTAATGTTTGCTTTAATTCTAAATTCGGAGGAAATCTTGGCTTCAGTGATAAAAATTAATAAGCGCATTTTTACAAGAAATTCCGCGTATTTTCTCAATATATAAATTTTAAAAAAAACCGCAATTCCTATTAATAGCTTGTTTTTTTCCTACTATAACAACCAGTGAAGGTGTTAGTTCATATCGTAACAAAATACCGTGAGTATGATATCGTTCTGAGTGAAACTTCATTTGTGTGTGTGTGCGTGTGATTTCTTGTTTATTGATAAAACCTTTTTACCATGTCAGAACATAATGTTGTTTTTGGCATCAACAAAATCTATAGGTAATAAATAATAAAATAAAAATTTTATTATCTGCACGAGCATCTCAAAAAATCCGCTTTTAATAACGCATTGCCATCACATTTAGGAAAGCTCTGATTTTTTTAAAAAAGGTAAGGACTACAGTCAATAAAACTTAAAATGTCATTTTGAACACATGATTATACGAAATGAAATAAATGGGAAAGGTGATATTTTTTTAAACAAAAAATGCGAGACAATATTTTTTTTGGATCGTTTGCGATACTAAAGTGACTCATTCAATGAAACGATTAAAATAAATATACATATATAATTTAACTCGCACGAGCACGCGGTACCTGGCCACTCAAGAAAGGATGTTCTGACATGACACATTGGAATATGCGTAGCAGATTTCATTTTAATCTCTTTTCTCTCTACATCTGAAAACCGGGGATAACAGCCATTGAAGCTATAAATCTCAATGCGAATGGGATCGAAATGCACGGATAACATTCACTAAATTTTAGAATATCCCGTAAGTTTATTTCCTTTTTTGACACAAAATGAAGACAAGATATTTTCGGTGCAAGATGGTATTTATTACATTATAAAAGGACCTTTCTGCTCTGTCGCAGTCTTCTCCCATTATTTCCTCTTTCCATCTATGGTGGTTTTATTTTTAAATTAAAGAACGTTTTTATTTCTCTTACTGATTGGAATAATTTATCATAGAAACAATTCTTTTAACGAAGTGAAAGTAGTATGAGACACGATATTGGGAATTTTTAGGATAAGGTAGAACTTTCCAATAAAACTGCTATAGCTTTTCTATTTTATAGCAAGAAGAATTGCACTGTTATTATGAAAAGCAACTCTTCATAGATTCCACCATTTTGGTCATTTTCCCGCGTTAGTGACTTCTTATCGAAATGATTACAGTATTCGGCAAAACTGATAGTTTCGCCTTGAAGAAGAAGATCGTACCAGATCGCTCTCTTCCAGTCCCTTCAAGTGATCAATGCAACAGCTTCTTTCAAGAGATGTCCACACGTAGCGAAAGTTGAAAGTATGCCGTGCTCGGATCCAAGGTGCTCCGATGCACATTTTGAGAGAAAGTCAAATCTGCCCTTCTTGCGAGAAGCCGCTTTGAGAAAGGACCCCTTTCATGCCGCTGGAGAAACAAAGAGCGAGTAGCTGTTCGTGTGGCCGTTCTCTATCAGTGGGCTCATTAAATATGGCTGAAAGGAAAACGGAAGATTGTGTGAAGATGTGAGTGAGTTCTTCATCATTAGATTTACTGACTCGGACAACAATAAACCCCTTTATAACATTTAGGAATTTTAGGAATTTTTTTGAATAGACCTATCTTAATGAAAATCAATTTTTGGGTAACGATAAAAATGCGTGTCTTGTACATAAGCAACAAGTTATTAAATGAAATGTAAATTGATGCAGTTAATCCTACATTTTAAGCTGATATAAATAAGTAAATTTGATATTTACTTAAATGAGCTAACCATCTAATCGAAAAAAGAAATTTCAAAATTTTTACTTAACGGGCCTTAGCTCAACAATTCTGGGTGTGTAATTTCTGGTAATGACTTAATCCTGTCCGATCATAAGGCTGTAATGTCTTTATTTACATCTTTATGTGCATAAAAACTACTCATTGTCTTCAAGGTTAATATTAATAATACTTACATAACAGTTGACAGTTATACATGAATAGTTCCCCAATTAATTTCGAAGAAACAACCTCACAAGAAAAACTAACAGCCTGTTAATACATTAGGCACCGATCTTCATCGGGTGGATCTTAAATCAGAAGTCCGAATCACATGAAGCTTCTCTCACTTCCTTCAAAGCGACCATTCCCTACATACTCTCTTCCAAAAATCTCTCTTTTTATTTGCTGTTAAAACTCCGCCTCTTATTTTTACATTGGTGCACTTGAACTCCCTGTTACCAAATAGTTGTTCAGACAAAAAACCCAGTGGTCTCCAGTTGACCATGGGAACGGTCGTTAATGATCCACCATCGTAGCTGGCACTCTCCAGTGAATAAAATAAAGATTTACATCCGAAGGGTTTGACACTCTTCCCATTTTAAGATACAGTTTAATTTTCTTAGAAAAAAAAACGCGCGATCTTTATCTGGACTCGACTAATGGCCAAATGATCCCGTTAGGGGAGAGAATCCCTCATCTGGTTTTCTGAAGGCACTTAATAAAGTTAAGGTCTGACATAGTTGATGACCCAGCTGGCCGGAAATGCCAATTATGAAGTGTGGGAAACAGGGAACGTTACAGCGTTTAAGGAGGTGTGTCAGGGCAAGTGAGTTTAATCTTTACAGCTTTGTTAAAATTATGAGTCTAAATCACCCATATACGAAAAATCAATAGATGAAAAGGAGAAGAAAAATTCGGGCAATGTTTTTCGCTCTACTTTTTCTCACATTTTATAATGCTTCTTATAATGTATAGACAAGACTTGTATGTCCATGTATTATGCAATCAATCTCGAGTGTTTTCAGTATAAATACTCCACCATCCACGATTCCTTTTTTCTCTGACCGCTTGCTTGGATTTTTATGTAACATTTTGTTGTTTACTTCCGGACGATACCTCAGATCCTGTTTGTTTAAAGAAAAAGGTTTTTAAAATCATGGTAACATTGAATAACATTTTTTTAAAAATCGTACACTATATGATTGAAGAGCTGTTTCCTCTCTGTTTCCGCAATTTTTTAAAGTATTTTAATGATAGTCTCGAAAATGGGGACACATAATATTTTTTCTGAGTGAAGTAGCAAGCAATATAAAAATGAAAGTTGTGATTAAAAATAGGATCATTTCTTGATATGTAAAGTATAAGATGGTTGTGCGCAAGTGAATAAAAACATTAACGAAAGTAGTATTATTATTTAGTGTGAACGGTAACTCACATACTAATAACTATTTGCAAATATAGACACCTTTTTCTCTTAGTTAAGGTAAGGAGACTCGATGGAGGAATTTGATTAAAATTAATATAGATAATACAACACTTGGAATCATTAAGATCAATTCTGGTTAGACTAATGCTTTTGTAAACTTTTTGACAATTTTGCTTTTAAAGTAAAAAAAAATTAACCTATTAATTATATCCCAACTTGACATCGCACTATAATAATTAAAATTGCTTCACTGTGCTTTTTGAAAACAATAACTTTTCAAATTATTCTAAACTCCAATGATCATTTTTTTGACAATTATAAGATTTTCTCTGTTAAGATGTTTATTTGAGAAATTAAAAAGGCGGAAAAATCGATAGCTGCTTTTTAAATCAATTAAGAAAATGTAGATTATATGAAAGCAAAAATAAAATAAAATAATGCTCTCCTTGAAATATAAAGCAACATCAAATAATTCCGAAGAAACTGATAGAAATGCAGAATTACTTTGTTAAGAATTATTTAAACAAAATTCAGAAAGTGGTCTCAAAGAGTAAAAGACTGAGAACCGAGTTTAAACTCGCCCGGTATCTAATTCGAAATGCTCTTAAAAATCAAGTTATTCGTTTATTTCTTATGAAATAACTGCTCTCAAACAATGGGCCAATGTTCAACGGTGTTATAAGGACTTCGAACTGAAAATGTTATGCAAATATTTTCCTTTCTCCGCTCGACGGATTTCTCGAACGGCATCTGCCCTCAATTTGTGTGGAGTGTCGGAAAGGTGGTTCGCCATATACGGCCCGATCTCCGCTCCTGTCCTACTTGGCCGGGCGGTCAAGTTCCCGCGCCTCGGAGAATCTCGTCTGCTCGATTCTCATTCGGCTCGAAAAGAGTTGTAGTAAAACGTGACCGCCGAGTGTTGTTTCGTATTTCCTTAAGCGTTCTTTTCACGGATTGTGTCCGCTTAGGTTGTGCCATGAAATTCACACGCGAAGTTTCGACGATTAAAGCTTCTTTTGTTGGATTTAACTCCCCTTCAATACACTATTTATAATCCTCTTTGGTTATTATTATTTTCAAGATTAACGGATAGTTACCAATTTTTGCATGGCAACGAATTTATATTTGAATGTAACTTGCTAACAGTTCACAGAAATCGCTTTAATGTATGCCTTCTTACTACGGTATTCTGCCTTGTTTTTTATTCATTCCGATTCACTCCAGATTCAAATATGTATTACATCGGAAGCATTTGAAAACTCGTCTGACCACAGGATAAATTCTTAAAAAAAAGTCTAAATTCAATATGCGGAAATTAATTAGGATCCAAAAGGAAATGGTCATCCTTTTTCGAGTGAAAGTGGAAGTTTTTAAATAATTCCCTAGAAAGGAACACCAAGACTCAATTCATCTTTTGACTACTGCAATAAAACTTTGAAGATTTTTGCAATGCACTCAATAGTGAGAACAATATGCTGCATATTTTGTGATGTATCAGAAGAAATGAGTTAAAAAATGAAGTCAATTCTTACTTAGGTTAAGAAAGCAAATTTTTTTTGTTACTTTATATTAAATAATTATCATAAATATAAAAAAATATCATAAAATGATTGATTCTCGCAAGAATCCTCGCATTTTACCTATTTAGCTACACTATTTTGGCTTCAATCTTGTTATAAACTGCTAACAGTCTATTCAGAATATTAAAAATTAATTAAATTTAATGAATGAATTAATATTTGAACGAACTGTAAATTTCTAGATTTGCAATGCAATCGGTCGTTTTATTATAAACCAATTGTCTAATTATAGACGGAATCTTATATCGTTTTTAAACACTTAAAACTACTTCATCTATCTTATCAACTTTATGGAAATTAAATTCCTCTAATTTCCTTTTCTCTTTTAAATTTTTTGAATATGTTATAAATAAATCACAATTTAAAAAATATATATAAATAAAAATGTATAATTGCCGAAACTTCAAGCGTTTTTTTCCACATCAAATTTTGTTTCCCCTCCTCGACTTCTAAATCTTTTATCAACATAAATTTCTCTTTCACATTAAAGATCTCCGTTTAAATGAATTTACAGTAAAAATTTCGTTTTAAGCCAGGAAAATGATTTGTGGAGCTGAAGTTAGAAATAATTTTTGAACTATTTCTTTTCGTAAAAACGATTTCACTCACCCGTGAATATCTAACGTAATAAAAATCATTTTTTTCTAATTTATTTTATAAATATTTTTTTTAAATTAAAATACACGAATGTTTTTCATTGAAATAGATGTTAATAGTTATTTTATGAACATTTGTGTTCGTCTTGTAGAAATTTCTTTCCCTTGTTCAGAAACTCATATTCCATTATGAATCTAAGGGACAAGTGAAAAGAAAATTTCGATTCATAGAAGTTCGATATAAAAAGATTCGATTGCCTCAAGAAAGTTTATTCCATCAGAAGTGACATTATTATCATCGTATGGTTTTCAATTTTTTTGTGCAATACAAATGTCAGAAATGTAACATTTTTTTTTACATAATTAGTATTGTTTGAAATTATAACCATATTAATATTTTTAAAAATGTCTGAAATTAGATTAAAAATTGGATTGATATTATTATATTGTATTGCAAAGATAATTGGTTTATTTCATTTAAAAAGATTCGGTAGTGCAAAGTCCTCGTTACTTCGTTCCTTTCTAAGCAGTTTATTTGAATGATATATTTAAGAAGCTTAATATATTACATAATTTATGTAATTCCAATTTTTCTGTACAAAAAGTCAGCATTTTTATAAATTGTTTTTTGAAGAGAACGCAAACTAGAACGAAATAACTATTTGTAGAATTGTTACCAACTTGACTGTGATGTGATTAATATTTATTTTTAAAATTATAAAAAAAATAATTCTGTCATGTGTTTTTTAATTGTGATGTTTATTTGCTTGTTCATTGCTATTCTGCTGGGGGAGGGGAAATTAAGTACATTCTTCTGTGTTCACGTAACTGTAGGTACAATGAAACTGAATTTAATCATTAAATAGATAATATTTTTAATTTTTAAGGCTTTAAAAATAATTTAGAAAATAGTTTCTCCAGTTATGGGCGGAAAACATCAGTAATATATCTTAGTACTTAAAACATCATTAATCCCCTTAAACATCATTAACACTCCTTAATACCTGAAAACATTATAAATACATCTTAAAAATAATTAATACTCCTTAATAATTTAAAACATCACTAACACACCTTAATACCGGAAAACATCATTAATACACCTTAATAGCTTCAAAAAATTGATACACCTTAAACATCATTAACACACCTTAAAACATCATTAATTAATCATAATACAGTTAATAATGTCATCATTTTATTGCATTGTGACAAATTATATGCTAAAATTTAAATTGAAATCATAGTTATTAAATATATTACATGCTTCTTTATTATATAGCTTAAAAAGTTCAGTTGTTTTCTTAAAGGGCATCGTCTTAAGAGGAATGCGGCGAATTTATTTATTTATTTTTGATTAATTAATGCAATATAAAAATTATTTGGTTTAAATGAGCCACGATTTCATCTTTATGCGAATCTACAAGATTAAAATGGTTCTTTAAAGCAACTGTGTTCATGCGTGTGTGGTTGTAGGGCATTAAAATATCAATTTTCGTATTCTACTACCCATGGAACCAACGTTTTCGAAGCCAATAGAGTGACCCATATTCTCATCAAGTTGTTGTAGAAAACAAGGAAAGGTTTCGAAAATAAATAAGTAAGTAAATAAATAAATAACCTTACTAAGACGAATTTATTTATTCGGCCTATTTGCATATGCTTGCTTTGGCTGTATTTGTAAAAATCTTTTTTTTTTCAAATAAGGCATCTTATTGAAAACCGCACGTAATGTGCACGAAAAGAATAAACGCTGCCTAACTTTTTACGTACAGGTTTAACTGCTTGAATGAACGAAACAAACAAAATAAATAAATGAAATATACGGTCGCAAATCTAGTTATCATGAGAGAAAATTATTATTTTTAAGTGATTATTTATTTTAATTAATTTAAGTCATTAACCAGTTTAAACCCTTTTGAAGAAATTAAGAGACTCCTCTCTCTTTTTAAGATAATTTTTTTTAACTTTCATTTTCAATTTTCCCAGTCGACAAACAAAGTTTTGGAGCTCGACCGATTTAAAAGAAACAAGAAACAACCCCAGTAATTTCAACGAAAAGTTTACTGTAATTAGAAGCTATTACATATAAGGTAAAATTCAATGAACATAATGCAGATTGATATTAAAATTATATAATATTTACAGTATTTTGAGAAATCCACTTGATACGAATGCGCTTATAATATCATTAAAGAATAAATATAAGTCGCGTTTTACAAAATTGCGATAATGAAAACCGAACCCCCCCCCCCCCCCAAAGAAAACGATAATCTTTTGAGCATGAGACTTAAAAGTAAAAAATCGTAAACAAACTGTAAGATGACGTCATTTCATAGAAACGACAAACAAAAAACAATTGATAGTAACTTCAATTAAGTATTTCAAACAATACTGACAAAACAAACCTCGAATGTCATGGGTCAGGTGACTCCCTTTCTACGAATGAAAAAAACTGATATTTTTTCCCCTTAAATTTCAAAGACACCGAAACCTCTCAAACAAAGCTGCATCATATTCTCTCATGATAAGAAAAAAAAATCAGACGTTAATTCATCAATTCAATCGGACAACAATTTTTAATGTTGTTTTATAGTAATAGTGAAATTTCTAAAATGTTACAAGACTTTATCATCAGAATGAAATAAATAGTTATTTAAAAAACTAAAAAGGAGAAAAAACCCATTTAAACTGTTATTCAAAAGATAAAAAAAGACTTTCTATTCTCTAATAAATTTTATTTTGAGGTAGATGCATTTGTTTGTATTCTGTTTTGAAGAGTTGTATGTAATTTTCTCCGTTTAGCAATAAATAAGATTATAAAAATAAATTTGTAATTTCATTTACTACCATTTACCTATTTGTTGCTAAGAGCTGTATTTTTAATTAATTTTTACTCTGAATTACTAATAAAATATTCAATTTTCCCCTTTATAAAATATTACTTTGGGAATAATTAACTTTTCCTCTTTAAACATTGAACGGTGGTGGCTTGGTAATGAGGCTTTGGGACTGAAGGGCTCTAGGTCGAAATGTCTAGGCTAGAAACGACGCATTAGCTGGTCTGGTGCACGTTAAATTAGCCAGGACCTTTAGTTCCAAGCTTGAAGAAGGGGTGTCAGTTCAGGCGTCGTCCTTGTCATCTGATTACAGTTCAAAAGTAAGAGGCCCTCCCCTAAACAGCTTTAGTATTGCTTTAAAAAAGGACTTTAATATAACTAAATTAAACTTTCAGCAGACTGTTTTCCTCAATGAGAGCATTATTTCCTTCCCAGTAGCTAATCTATTCGGTTTACAAACGCATTCGAGATAGTTTTATTTCCGTGCCCGTATGATGAATAGATGGATTACTGATCAAGAAAGAGAATAATGATAACCTAATCTAAATTTAAAAAATACAAGAAGCCTCCTCTGCCATTAAAATACCGAGTATTCTGAAGGTAGAGGAAGCTCTTTCCTGCTTCTTTATGAACAGAACCTTTTCTTTTACAAAAGAACCGGAGGTTTCGTCATGCCATTATTTTAATGATATAAAATTTAAATTAAAAATTTAACGCCATTTTTTCATCTGTTAAGCGAGCATGACTTGGGATTTAATGGAAAGAATTTTTGCCGAGAGTTTAAATATCATCTCTGTTGACACTCAATCAACATATTCATCCGAGCCTCACGGAGGCTTGCACAAATAACTGTTTCAAGCAAAAAGTGGCTATTTTGGTTGGGTCTCGATAGATCGGAATGAAATGCCTGCCGTGAGTAGATTCAGGAATTCGAAATGGAATTTCGGTTTCCTCAAATGTGTGTAAATAACAAAATAGGAAACGGGATTTTCTGATTAAGAGGATCTGTAAGAAACAGATTTATTTATTGTTGGAAATGAATTCCATTATTAGGAATGCATGTAAATTATGGATAAATATTATGCGTGTAGGTATTCTCTTTTGTCTTTTTAGAGTTCTTAATTAGCTAATTTCATACATAATGTTTCTTATCTTATGACTTAATACTTCTATAATTGAAGAAAAAAAAACTTTCTCAGCAATACGCCACCCGAATTATTTGGATGAATGTAACTTATAAATCGATGTAAAATCAAATGGCCGGGGCTCTGAATTATCAATTAGTGATCAAGTATTCCAATTCACATACTGAAATAAGTTTATCCTGCAATTCTTAAGTTTAGAAACAAAAAATGCTCAAATCAAAATTGTTTTTTTTTCTTTAAAAACACCAAATTTTAAACTATGTGAAGATAGAAAAAAATCGATATCATTTAAATGAAATTTTCTGGGAGAACAATTTATTTAATTTCAAAATGGTGTCTGAATTCACGAACCATTTTTGTCTTCAATCATAACAATTGAATAAAGGTTAAATATGATTTAGCCTTTTAACATACAAAAATGTATGTAATAATTGCATGAAGTATTTTCTGTTTAATTAAATATTCTCTAAATATCATTCCATTTTAGGGAAAGTAAGCGAAGACTTTTTTAAGGTATCAATTATCTGAGAATTACGTAAAAATACCGATTCTACAAGTTAAGATTTAAATTAGAAGTCATGTTTTATTATTCTAAAGGCAATATAGAGCTATTCTAAAGGCAATATAGAGCCATAAAATAACGTAATTTCAATTTTATTCTTAAATAAAATTACAAATTGAACAATTGCATACATCTGTGTTATTTCAATTGATCTTGTACATCCATATATTTGCATTCTTAATTGAAAAAAAATTATCAAATTTAGATTCATAATTTTATGGGATGTACTGTTTAATGTTATTTAAAAAATTAAGAAACCTGTTTGAATTTTAGGCCAGCAGCCCATTTCGAAGCAGGCTGTAACTATTCAGTGCCGCCCTCAAACGATCCGACCTAAACACGACGGTTGAAGCCTCATTCAATTTATTTAGGGAGTCTCAAATTAAAGGAAGGGAACCGTATAGAGTTTTACAGGACTTTGATCATAATCTAAAATTTATCAACTAAGTTTTCGTTTAAATTTTAAGTAAATTAAGTCCAGATTAATATTTCATCTTTAAGCACAACTTTTTAAGCATGTGAGTTCATATTAAAAATAATTTATAGCGTTAAACAATATATTGAATTTTTTTGGTTATTTTTTAAGAGTCTGCTTTCTTTTTTGTTTACTAACTGTGAACTAACAGCAATACCATTTTAGTTGCTAGAACTTTCGATAAGATGTTAGCAATCACTGACTGAAAAAATTTGAGATCGTCCCATACTGTCTGCTCTCTTACACTGAAAACTCTATTCAGATTCAGAGACGGAACATTAATTTCACAATAAGGCCTCCATTTCGAGAAAGGAAATGATATCGGTATTTCACTGAGATCTTTTCTCTTGTAAAAGTGGTTTCGCAGCCAGTTTACAAAAGTACCGATCCATCGCCGCCGTTCACTGTCAGGATGTTCTATCCAACGAACTTCCTGCGGTGAAAACGTTGCGCCTTCCCGCCGTCCTTCCGATGACACGGCGGATTGCGTCGACCTTTTCCGAAATTGTCTCATGGAAGGGGATTAATTTTTTTTATGATAGGTCTTTCGGCCAGTTAAATAAAACTTTTTTCAAGCGCTTTAAAATAGGATAGTTCCTCTTTTTTTCGCAATTAAAACAAACGTCACACCCCTGCTTGAAAGACAGAATTTTTTTTCAAACGAAAATAGTGTGGTTTCGATGATATTTCAGTGCTGGGCAGATCAAAAACCGGATCTTGAAGCCAATCTTGCACTGCATCCGAATATTTCACCGATCATCACTTTTCACAAAAGGATGTAGTAAAGAATTAAAAAGCCATGAAGACGATAAACAATTAACTGGTTTTTACGAAGTCAACATTTTAATCCAGTAAATAATCATTAATAAAATAGCCAAAATCAATCGCTTCATAAATTTTTAAAGTACAACTCGGTAAACTATTGAACAGAATAAAACTACGAGGAATTTATTTTCTGAAATGTTTCATATCGGATTCGTTTGCAATATCATATTTTATTTTTCGACTTTTCCATAATTTGCAGAGAAAATACCTAAAGATATAAATCTGCTATTTTTAACTAGTGACAGCTCTCGCGTAAAGTTTTTTTTTATTATTTTTGACCCCGAAAAATATATCTTTCTTCAGATACGATGGTAATTGGTAAAATCAGTGCAACCTTCAGAACAATAATGAAATTTAGATATAATATTCGTTTCATCTTCATAGAAACAGATTTTATATCATTATAATGATTAAAATTGCTATACAAAATGCAATGTACAATTTTTCATAATTCAACTATCGAATCGATTTTAATATCGCTGTAATGCTAATACATTGTATTTAAGCGACATCATACTGCATGCTAAAAATAATTGCCCCCATGTCGTCTTCGAGTCATAAGTCATCACTAGCTGTCTCCTATTTTTCTTCTGTAAGATGTGTAACAGATGCGAAATTGAAATCGTCACGTCTCCCGCTTTGCTTATCACCTAAACAGTTTCAGTCCATTGAGATGGATAAAAATAAACGGTATAATATAAAGTTATATAATCAGTTTTCTTCCGCTATACCTATATCGAGAGATTATATTTTTCTTTATTGGTTACATGTTATCAAATAAAGTTGTACTGATTTGCACATTTAATAAAACCGAATAATAATCTGTAAAAATAAATATAGGTTTAACTATTAAGCATGGTTGTTAATTAATAACTTAATTCATTTCAATTAAATGAAACTTTTTAAAAGGAAAAAGTCGACCCGTTAACTCAATCACGAATAGAATGTACGAAAGAATTTTTTTTCTTTGTCCGTGCCGATAACAGATGTGTCCCTCCCCTGCGCAGTATCGGCTGACCTTAAATTCCAGGACGATATCGCCGCACATGCGTTATGATAAAAGACGCAGCTCCGGTCTCTATTTTTTTTCCTTCAGAAAATAAGAGAGTTTTCTGAGCATATCCTTATCTCATTCTCTTTTTTTAGATCTCGTGTTTTGAAAAAATTAACCTTAACGGGACAGATTATGCGGAATCTGCGGCCATCTTGAAACGACGGTTGCACGATGAAAGAACAATGCGTAGTTTGTTGTTAAACATTTGGAGCAAATACAAAACAACAAAACTGATTTTTTCGGGGAGAGAAAAGTCTAGAGCGCGTCTCTTCCAAATATGGCCTCCCCCTTCGGTGGCCTACCGGCTAACTGACGCAGATTACACACCAAGGCTGCTGCAGATCCGATGACGTGGGCGATCGGACTCCCCACCTTCTGCCCGGCTGTTGGAGACGGTAAAATGCCTATTTAAAGACACCGAGCTCAGAGATAAAAGAAAAAAAAAGGAATAAAAGAATAAAAAAATAGGGAAACAACAAGCGCTTTTAGAAGAGCCGAGTTCTGCCATCTTTCTAATAAGATTAAAATTAATGCTCGAACGATTTGTTGGTTTTTATTGAAAATAGCGACAAACAAAGGTAAGATACATTTCATTTGAATTAACGGGAAGACTTTTCAACAAACAGAAATATAAAAACCCTGGGTTTGTCGCGTATCCCTTAGTTTGGAATTCATGGCGCATGCTGCCAAAAGGAAGGATTTCTCGAATTCAGCGTTAAATTCGATTAGAGACTGGGATCCTTTTTGCGATTGTTATGAATTCACTTTCTCCCACCTTTTCTTTCGTTAATGCTCGACGTCTCAATCTCTCATTTTCCATCCACTTAAAATATAATTTAAGAATTTCAGAATGTGTTACAGAATGGTTTGATTTGGTTTGATTCAGTTTAGTTAGATTAATGCCCGTTTTAAAGCAACATTTTTGGAACGGACCTCGTCATTTTGAACCGCTGCCAGATTGCGAGGATGATGAACTATTATAAAATTGTGTCATATTATACAGTAATCCTGAGGGTACTTGCTGTCTACAAGGGGGAAGGTGACCAGAAATTCATTCAAGTTTTTAATCAAATCATCCAGATTCAGTAATTCTACAATGTTTAGTAGCAAGACTTTGATAGGCGCAATATTAAAAATTAAATGTATTTAAATAAAAAGTTAATTAAGGAACAGCACAAGCTGTTTATACTTTGAAATTAATCCTATCAAATATTTTGAATATAATCTGCTGTGCTTAAAAGTATGTAATATGAATGAAATGATATGAAAAATAATTAAGTTTTAAAATAACATCAATGAATAATATTTTGTGTTGCAAGGGTCTATGTTTTTTCTTTATATACTGCAAGATTTTGATAGAGATTTCTCTACACGTGTAGACCCAGTTAAGGGAATTATAGGTACCCTTTCAAAAAATGTGACTGGCTTGATATTTTTTATACCTTCACTCGGAGCGAGTGAACTGCCTATTTCAGCACTTTTACAAAGCTTCTGCTGCATTAATTAAATAGAATGAGTGGAATGGGATCCGGAAATAAAAGAATATTCCATATTTTCTTTGTTTATCATTAATCATTGATTTATGATCTATTTATATGCCTGGTTTTATGAACATTTGAGAATATGAGTTTATTTTTCTTCCATAACTGGATTCGCAAAATTATTTTGGAGTTGAAAATCGTTTGTGAGAAAAAACACCAGTCTAAAATACGGGAGTCATGGGTGAAGCCAAATTCTAGTAGCCATTATTTTCTCCACAAAAATATATCGTCGAGAAAGTTGCTTACAGCGAAATAAATAGTTACATTCAAATATTAATTGCATGACAAATTTATTGCAACGTTATTAATAGAATAAATTAATCGTCATACGATCCACACTTCTGTCGTTTATAACGCTACAATCATTTCAATAAATTATCTTGTCCAAGTTGTCTGCTTGGAAGGTCAACAAATAAAATTTTTAGCGCGTGGATGAACGTTTATGAACAGTTTATATCTCGGTAATCGTTTGATAGTGTCTCAAAAAAAAAAAGGGCTGAAGATGCCCTCGAACTTGTAATTTTGAGTTATGCCATGCCAGAAATGAGTTACTCGAGGGAGAATGAACTTTTTTGGCGCCTTCCAATGAGACGCTGAAACGCGACCCGATCAGAAATAAATAATGCCGAGTGACTCAAATCATGCGCAACTTTCACCTTGCTTATGCACACAAAGTCGGATCATTTGTTCAACTGCAAGCGTGGATAAATTGGAAGGAGGAAATCTTCGTTCTAAACAAAGCGTCTGCAACATATGCAATCTACAGCATATTACATAATCGCAATTTTATAAAATAAAAATGTTCAATTAATAATACATATAATATAGTTACACAGGATTTATTTAAGTAACTAACGCTACACATTTTAGAAAAAATGTTTTTTAAAGTAATGCCAAATACGTGGACAAAATTTGTGGATAAATAAATTTCCATTCTGTAAAAATAACTTGCACAGAAAAGAAAATATTCATTTTTATTTTTAGTTTCATAATAGACGAAATCCCTTTGGTCTTCTATAAATGCACTTGGACATTCTAGCCTGAGGGCAAAGAACAAATAAAATTTTTGTGGAATCTTGTCCTTGTGCAGGAATTTACAGCATTTAATTATTGCCAATTAAGAAACTGACTAACTGATATCTTTGTGTCTCCTGAATAAAGACCAGTGTTGTTATTATTATTATTATTATTAACGCAATGAAGTTCCATCTCTTGGTGGGGCAGTGGTGGCCTGGTGGTAAGATCTCGATTCCACCAGGAACCATCATGTAAACGAATCTGCAAACGCTCTCCCGCCATAAAAAGAATCAGTGTCGGAGCCAAACGCTCGCCGAAAGTTAGGTGAAGGGGGAAGCAGTTCTGGAGCCGTCCTCGCCATCTGACCGTGGTTCAAGATTAGAGGGGGGGGGCAAAATAGTGATTGAGTTGCTTTAAGACGGGGCGTTAATATAGTTCAACTAAACTAAACCTCCATTTATCTTTTGAAAGAGTGTTTTATTGCCTATGCGGATGAAACGTCTTTGGATTAATGCTTCTTTTAATTCGAATTTCGTATGATGATGATGACGTGACCGATTTACAATGGAAGGAGGGGGGCAGTAGCTTCTGAGAGTGCGCACCCCTGAGAGCAGAAGTCCGACTTCTGGCTGATATGAAGATGACACAGTTATCACAATCGCTTGAAGCACATTCACTCACCTCACAGAAGAACAACCACGCCCTGGCCGAGACTCCAACTCGGGAAGCCCTGATTCGAATTCCGTAGAACAAAAAAAGTATCATTTTGTAAAACATATAATCTATTTTTGAACTGTTAATGCATTCTTTGCTTATCGTGTAGTTTTTTTTTTTCGTTGAAAAATTATTGCAAGTTTTATGATTAGGTAATAATTTTTTAATAAAAATAATTTAACTTTGGTTGCAACGCATAATGTTTTGCTTTAAGCTACTATCCTACATTTTTTTCAACCATCTTTGAATACTGCAAAAACATATATTACACAGATTATATTCAAGAGTTTAAATCAATCTCACTTTATAAATACTAAGTGCGCCTTGCCAGTTCCATCTACCGCTGGTACATACTCAAGAGAGGAAAAAGAATGTGAAACGATTTATTACGTAGCATGTGTAGATACGTTTGTCACGTGATGACGATATTACTGAATATGATTCCATCCTTGGATATTAATTCCATTTCTTATTCTTTTATTACTCATAGTAATTCAAATCTTTGTCAAAATTTATTTTTCTGGTTCGGTAATTGTTGTCTTTAAAAAAATGTTAACAACACTAAATTCTGAAACACTTAAATTGAAGATAATGATGCCACTGTTGTAATTATAAATTGCGGGAAAATAGTTTTTTTAATTTTTTAACACTGAGTGTATTTTCATTTGAAGTGAATGATGACTCAACTTCATTTAAAGAGTGTTTCGCAACGTCACGTTAATGATGCCTCTTGAAACTGACGAGACGAATTATCTGTTCATTTAGCGAGTTCAACAAAAGAAACA
>JAOUZG010020842.1:3646019-3671441 GCA_026289955.1 Argiope argentata
TAGATAGATAGATAGATAGATAGATAGATAGATAGATAGATAGATAATTTTTGATCGTTAATAAAAAAATTAACTATTTTCTTTATAATATTTTTTCTTAATAAACTATCAATTAAATTTCCTTGTTCAACTTGTTTCAACATTTTAGGTTAACATTTTTATTTATCTTATTAAGAACTTGTCCATTTTTATTTAATTATTTTGACCCTTAATTGCTTGATATCTATATTACATTTCTCGATTCCTACTTTAGCTCACACTCTCTCTATATATATCTTGTTCGAATTTTCAATCCTTAATAAAATACTTTTTATTCATCCAATCAAGTTAAAGTAAATTGTTTAAGTTTGTAGTGGATGACATTAGATGTTAATACAGCTTTTTCAAATATTAATTCATTAGTTTTTTTATTAATTGATTAAAAGTAACTTTTTTGCTAAAAATCTTTTTTTCCTCACAATCTAATAAGTAACGAATTCAGTTTGTTTTTTCCCCACGCTAATGAAGTTAGGTTCAACCTGTTTCGGCAGTCGATTATTTCAAACAATTCTGTTTATTTTCTTAGTGTTTGATGCATTTAAAATAAAAAAAATGTAAATTAATCAATTTTTTGGATTCATTTTGAAGTACTTTCGAATTAAAATAAATCAGAATAAAGAATATGAAAAATTTCTAATCTGTATTTCGTTACCCCACCTGCAGTAGAAAATGCACGCATTTGCGTTGCCTCAATTGACGTTGAATTCTCATTTGGTGTTGGAAATTCAACGCCCATTGAACGTGTTCTAATTTATTTTTAACGGATACGAACTTGATTTTGTTTTGGGCAAATATAATGTTTGATAAATTATTTAATAAAAAGTAACTAAATAAAAATTTTCTTTGTTGACCTATGTAGGAATTGACTTTAATTTTTTTATATATATTTCTTGTTTCTTTTCCGTTTGGGCAACCTTTAGATTACATTTTTATTTGTTGGAGTAAGTAATATTTTTAAAAAAATGATATTGTCAAAGATTTACATAGATTTGAAAGTCGTTAAAAAACATAATAATGATTTTTGAAATTTCTACATAGTGCAAATAATCTGAATAAATCGTGCACAGTGAAATAACTTTTGACGAATAAGTGAATCTAAAATTCATTTTCAAAAGTCGCAAATTATACAAATTAAATTATTTTATTTGATAATTTATGATTTTTTTATTTAAAACAAAAGAAAACGACAAAAAGAAATGCTTAATGAATCCACAGCAAATAATAACATTTTAAAAAATATATATATAATTCTACTCATAATTTGTTTATATTGCAGCTTCAACAGAAATAATGAAATACAAAACAATATGCTCGACTATCCTGTTAATCAGTTATTGCTCCTAATTAATTTTCGAAATTTTGCTTCGAATTTTGCAGCAATCTGTGAGATTCACATCTTTTACAATGGCAAAGTAGCTAGAAATCGGATATTTTCAACGTATTTAGAATTAAATCTAAAACTTTGAACGCTTTGAAGGGAAGGAAATTAAATGTAATTTTAACCTTCAACATCACTGAATGGTTTTACTTACGACTTGATTTATCGGTTTTGTTCATTTTTACATGTAAAAGATTACGGACACATAAAATTTGGATTAAATAGCGTCTTAGTATGTATGAATATAAATCCAGTAAGGACAGGATAATTTTACTCATTTATTAAATTTTGTGAAAATATTGTACTGAAACAACGTTCGTATTACTAAAAAATTACTTTAATTTCAAAATGGATAAAACAGTAGTTTCTATGTATTAATGATATGCTTTAAAGTTAATGACACTTTAAAAAAAATTCATATACTAATTAAAAATTTAATACAAATTTCACAATAACCTTCCTTAAAGAACATTTAGTATCCAAAGAGTAAGTACGCTCTAATTTTGGAGCGTTTGAAC
This sequence comes from Argiope argentata, assembly GCA_026289955.1. NCBI lineage: Eukaryota > Metazoa > Arthropoda > Arachnida > Araneae > Araneidae > Argiope > Argiope argentata. The sequence continues at coordinate 3,647,955 of JAOUZG010020842.1, forward strand.
TATTTTTGCATTTTAAGTGTAGCTTGGCAAAAATAGAACAATTTACAAATGCAGGGTAAATCTTATTAAGTGAAATATTTTTTATTTCCTTTATTTACATTGCTTTACTTAGAAATTTGCAGTGTTTGAAGGATTTGGTCTCAAAAATTACTCATGAGAAAATTAATAATCATTTAAAAAATTATTTTATTACTACATAAACTATAAAAATAAGGGAAAGGATTTTAGTTTAACCTTCCCCAGTTCCAATTATTTGTTATCTGCAATGAAATAAATTAATGTTAAAAATTTATATCTAAAATTGTTAATTTATAATTGATTAATTATTTTCTTAATTAATTAATTAATCACGATATTCAGTTATTATCATGTGAGAACATGATGTTGCTTTGGTTAGAAGGTTGTGGTGCCTCCGAAACTTATCCGCAAAGAATATTTTTACTTGCTTTTACCAATATTACCAGTATTTTAAAAGTTTGACCTGCGTATACAGTATTGCTTTTTTATTACGTAAGCTTCTTCCCCGCAGATGAGTTTTTAAAAGCTTGAGTTTTAAAGCAATGACATCACAGCTGTTATTTCAACTCAACAATATTCTTACTTCCATAATGTCAAATAAATTCAAACATCAGGAAATGATTGAAATGAGTTAATCAGTTTTCGTTATTCATTTTGTAGTTCCTGCCTGGCAAAATTATAGTGAGTTATACTTCGTTTTTCCAATATATATATATATATATATATATATATATATATATATATATATATAAACAAGATCATTTTTGTACTTATCCGATGAAGCCTTTGTCCAAAATTCAATCACTTTCTGATTTTTCCACTGATCCAGTTTAAAATCCTACTGCTATTGCATAAATTATTGTAAAACTATGTTTTGATCAAAAATAATACACTTATTTTAAAAGATATCTTTTACAATGACTATCCAAATACTATCTAACAAACATTTACAATTCAGCTTTCACAAATTGAATTTTTTTTATCGTATTCAAAAAATAATAATATTGTTGTTGTTTCTAATGGCACTTGCCATGGACATGCTCGTCGGTGCAGTCAGCGATTTCAAGACGAAGAATGAGCATCTCTTTTTTCAAGTAGCGGCAACAATACGTCTTAGCTACTCACGCATTGCATTCGCTTGCACAGCCGCTTTTTTTCCGGGGGGGGGGGGAAGGTTGCGCAATTGCTTCTTCATCTGCCCTATCTCAGAGATAGGGCAGATGAAGAACAACCATACCGAACCTGAACTGTATCCCAGGACACCCAGATCATGTTTAAGCCACTCTATTTTCAAGACACCGGCAAAATAATGTTGAATTAATACTACTTACTTTGTTAAACGAATGTGATTAAGCGTTTCTAATATACTAGCGTAGCCTCAGTGAAAAACTGCATTTTTTCCTGAAGAAATATTTCGACTCTTTTCTTTCTTTCAGATGCGCGAGATAACAGAGAGCGATCCAAGATGGTTCTGAGGTCGAAAATGACGGGATGTGACATTCTATCTGCCGGAAAAGAGTTGCGCAATTGCTACTGAAAACAAAGGCATGTATTATTGGATTGAATTTGCTTTTTAAGCTCGAATCGCTCGGCTATTGATTATAAGTAAACAGTGATTTTCTTCAATAAAGTTTATTTTCCTAATATTTTATTAAAAACAAATAAGAAAATGTGTTTTTTATAACAACGTTTTTTATTTTCATCTAACCTAAAGCATTATCATAAGGGGTTCGGAAAAATGTATATTCTTTGAAGCTTGTAGAGTTTGCTTAGTGTATGTTAAAATTTATCCAGTTCTTTCTTTTGTTTAATTACCATTAATAATCAGTTTCTGTATTTTGAATTTGTATCTTTAATACGTAAATTGTACTATTATTTTGAAAAAACAATTTTTAAAAACAGGCAGGTTTTTTATAAGTTAAGCAGGTTTACTTTAAAATAAAATTATTTTTCAAAATAAAAAAAAGAGAAAGAGAGCAATTTCATTTCTTTCATCTCCAGTTTATGAACCAGGGCATAAAATTCCTACCACAAAAAAAGCCATTCAAATTTTGAAAATAGTGAAAGCGTTCCTTTCGAACGGTGAAGGCCGATGAAAAAATTGTCCAAAACTCATATGCAATGATTTGATGACAGAAACAACACTCAAAGTAGAATAGCTGATTCTTTTAAAAAATAACTTAGGAAATGGATGGTATTAAATATTTAGTCGAAATTAGTTTTTATTCCATGTTTTTAGTAATAAATAATATTGATGTGGTTTGCTGTAACATTGGATAATAGAGATAGTTCTCAAAATATTTAATCAACTATTATAAACCCTGTTACTATTATGATTTTATATTAGAGAATTATGAATAAGAATTTTGCTTTTGTTTAAGATATTTAATTGATTAAAATTAGGTCTTAAAGACAGTTTCAAGGCAGACCGTGTGCAGACGCTTACGGCAGATTGGTCTATATGCTCGTAGCTCTGTCAGATGCGTTTCACTTACTACAACTCACTATCAACTGCGGTTAGCCTGGACACCGCAACAATGGGCTAAGTGATGTTTCCCGACGAGTCCGGGTTTAGTTTGTATGATTCTTCCCGGACTTTCGATTGGAGGGAGTCAGGTACCCGTTGCCTCCAAGAGAACATCATTGAACGATGGCGTTAGCGTAGTGCAGAATTGCTCGTTTCGGGAGGAATTATTCCGGGTTCCAGAACTGACCTGCCTGTTCAAATTGGAGTTATGACAGGGCCAAGTTTATCGGGACGTCATTTTGGAACAATATGTGCTTTTGTTTCGGGAAGCCATGGGCGTACACTTCGTGTTTATGGAGGACAACGCCCGTCTTCACCGTGCAAACATCGTAAATGAATTCCTTCGATCAGAAGATATCACCCATATGGACTGGCCAGCATTCTCTCTGGGTTTGAGTCCAGTAGATCATGTGTGGAACATTCTTGATCGACGAGTTGCAGGCCATGACACCCCACACACATGTCTACCGAGATGTTTGATGAGTGGTGTAATATTCCTCAAAATCAGATCTATAATTTGATACTCAGTATGCCTAGGTGTTGTATGGATTGTACTACATCGTCTGGGAGACATAATATGCATTAACCATCATACCAATCCTATAATACTGGTCTTTGTAAATAGGGTTTTTTTAATGTAATTTGCCACGGGAGCAAAAAATTGCAATTTTTATTAATGATATCAAATTTCTCTTTTGTTCATTACTTTTTGTTTAATAAATATGCTTTACAAATAAATCACATTTGTTTCGCTTCTGTCTCTTGCTCTTCCTGAACAGCATTCTTAATTTATGGACACTGATGTAGTTGAAACCAAATTTCGAAGCTTAAAGAAAGGTACATTTTGAAATGAATAAGTGGTTTTGAATCAAGGTCAAACAAAGAGAACATTGTTGAGTACACACAGATCATAAAAATGTTCTAAAAACTTTCCATTTATAAATGTGGATCGTCTATTATAAAATCTTGTAATCTGTAGATATTTTTTCATGAATTCAACAATTTCGTTATAGGCGACGGAGAGGTTATAAGCATGATGAATTCTAGGAGTTGTCCAAGTCCACGCAGGAGGTAAGATTGAATTCAGTCTTTTAAAAATAATCAAATATCCTTAATTTAAATTAGTGTTCGATCGTGTGTTTTGGAAAAAACACCTTCAGTTGTAAACCCTTTATATAGAAATGATCAGTATATTTGCATCCCCAAACATATAAATTGTTTAAATTTTGTATTGTTTAATTCAATTTATATATACTTGTTACTCAGTCATGTGTGTGTGTGTTATTAGTATAGTAGTAATTTCTCACAAAAACGATGCGAAGCTGCAGACTTCATTGTCTAGGAAATCGTGTACTAAATATACGCAACACACGCTACAAAGACACAGCGAATCAACTCTATTTAATCCGCTAATTTCGGGTAACAGCAAAGCTATAGAACGAACATAAAAGAAGACGCTCTCTCAAGCTAAGCCAACTAACGTAGCTAGTTCTTCCAAATAATCTGATTCTTCACTTTAAGTCGTGCCTTCAGTGGGAGGGGCAAACTTAGAAACCACTCTCTCGTTCTGAAAGAATGTGGAACTTTCTTCAACATTCTCTCAGAACAAATCTTTATTTCTCAGCTTCTACTTCATATTTTAGCGGGTAGTAAAAAGCGTCAATGACCTCATTATGTCGCCAACACAACTAATCATCAAATTAGTCAATTATGGTGATCATCTATTGTAAATCCCCTTAGAATGGTCTTTTCTCGCCGACGCTTGATTCCATTGCAATTAATTTTATACAGTTAAACTATTTAAAAATATTCACAATATTTACTCAAAAATTCATATACAGTTGCAATAATTGAATCTAGTTTACATAAAATTCAAAACAATATACAAGTTTTGGTATTAATTTCAGGGAATTCTCTTATACTGTCACCAAGAGGTTATTCTATTTTTTTAAGAATATATTTTTGACAGTTATAATTATTGACTTTTACACCACATATTATACATGCAATAAGGCTGGAAGATGCAGTTAGTCAGAAGCTGACATTTTTTTCAGAAAATATTACGAAACCCTATTCTTGTTGAGTTACATATTTTACAGCTCAAATATATTTCAGCTCATTTATTTTTAAAAAAAAAACTTTCGATGATTATTTCAAAAAAAGATAAGATTAGTTGTTGACTTTTGGTGGAATTAGGGCAATAAGGACTACCAATGGATGTCACCACATCGTCGTCAGTCAACACCAGACTTAGCTTAAAAATGTATTCATTAACTTTGAAGGCCGTTCATTAGTGAACGGTCACAAAACTTATGACAAGGAATCGGCTGTTAAGTTGTTGTTTTTTTGATGGAAGAGATGACGGGAAAAGTTTTCTAATATTTAACGAATGAAACTGTTGTATTTGTTTTAATACGAGACGATTGTCTCAGATTTGATAAATTTAAATCTTACTCTTTCGATACTGCCTTTCAAAGAAAACGATTATACATCATTTTCCTTATAACAATGGATTAATTACAAATTCATTTCCAGAATAATAAGAAATATAATTTTTTATACTTAAATCTTGTAATTTTACTATAGTAGCAAAGCATATAAATATATTCTTAAATTTACTTAGATCCGTATATAATACAAAATATCAGATAACTCGAAGATGTTCTTTAATATTTAAAGAGCCATTGCATTCTAAATTAGTATAATATGAAAAACTTTATCGAACAGAAAGCTATATTTATAGCGATATTTTTACACATTCTTTTCATTAAAAAACAGATATTTTCTTATTAAGATAAATATTTTCCTATTTTTTAATAACAATCCTTACTTTTTTCTGGAAAATTTTTACCTCATTAGCGGCATTTGCTCGTCAAAGTTCATTCTTTTTTGTCCGTGATATAAAATGCAAAAATGACATTCCAAATGCTACTTTTGGCGTATAAAAGGATAATTAAGAGCATTAAATATTTTGTTTTAGAAGCATTTTCTTTCAAAAATTGGTACAAAGTGCATCCAATCATTTTTTCTTTTGGTACTTTTCCGTTAGTCGGGACGCTAGAGGAAAATCGCTAAATAATGTAGATTTTCACCCAATTTCTTTGGCGGTTTTTCGCTGGCGTCCGGCTAACTGAAAAGTACCATTCTTCTCTTCTAATAGTTCACATCACTTCGTTCTATTGTATCAGTCATTTGATTGTCAACTCCAAAAGTCCAAGAGAAGATTTTTACTTCGAAAATCAGTTTCTTTCACGAATAATTTCAGAATGAAAGAAATCTGATTCCCATAGGAAAAAGGAATTCTACAATACTGTACTTACTGTTATCTGTTTCTGTAGGTTTACATTAGTTTTTATTCTTTGTACATATTTCCTTTAAAAAAATTTCTGTATAAAGAATTTTTTATATACATTTTCTTTGAAAAAGAAGATTTTATTTACTAAAATAATATAATAATTACAATATTTTGATTATAATTTCATTTAATTTTGCACCGTTTCTAAATATGGAGATAACCGTGATAAAAGTGTATATAAGAGAAAAAAAATTCCTTTTTTTCATGAAAGGGACAAATTAATGCCTTTAAGATTTGTTTATTCTTATGATGAAAATTAATCTTAATGAATACTCTAAGGTGTGTGACTACGCTTGGATTGAAATTTTTGAAAAACCTTCTGAAATGACTGATTTGAATACTTGCATATAAAAGAGTTTAAAAAATATCTATGAAGCTTATATGTACCAGTTGACTGGTAAAAAGGTTTCAAAAATTGGGAAAAAGCGCTATTTTGATTTAAAAGTATAATACAAAAATCTACAAATTTTGTGATAAATCAAATAACTAACTTGAAATTCTGTATATAGCTTAAAAAATACATTATCTAGTTGATGAACTATCAGTAAGTTGTATTTATATTTATTCTTTCAACATTGGAAGTCGTCTATTAACATGAAATTTATTTTTCATATTATGAAGCATTAAAACAATTATAAATATTTTTTTATAAATTAATTAATCACTCTCTATTTCAGGAACTGCAGAGCTTATTGAGCAATTATTATACCACATTTGAACTAAATAATAAGCATTAGATTTTAATTCATGGGGTGTTTTCATAAAATATTAGACCAAAGGTTAGAATTTGAGAAAAGGCCATCTAAAGAAGTAAAATAGCATTAAAATGTATGCAAATAAAAATATTAAATTCAGTGTGATTTTCCAAAACATAAAATTAGAAACATAATCCTTGTGGTTTTATAAAGAATCCTGCTCAAGCATTAGGAATATAAAATAAAGAAACATTTCATAATTTCGCAATAATAATAATAATAATAATCGATTTTTAAACACAGCCATTTAATTTGAACAGAGAGTAAGACTAGGAAAAAAGAGTCCTTCTCCGCACCGGGAGCCAACGGAAAATCACCAAAGAAATTTGGAGGAATTCTGTATTATTTGGCGACTTTTTGCTTTACAATCACTGTAAAAAATGTGGCAGAATTCTACATTATTTGGCAATTTTTCACTTGAATTTTCCCTTTGACGAACGGAAAAGTACCGAAAAAGGCTCTTTGCTTTTTAAAAATGATATGTATTTTAAAAATAGTGTGACATTTCTGTTTTCTTATAGTCTCAGAGCCTGTGCTCCCCGGTTCCTGCAATCCCTACAGGTGCGAGACGAGAACGATGTTCGTGTTTTCGAGTGCCACGTGGACGGATACCCAAGGCCGGACATACGATGGGAGAAATCCGGGAGACCTATTGGAAAGTCTAGACGAGTCCATATGACGAGATCTGGCGATAAGTAGGCAGAGACTGAAATTGTCTTTTTTTTTTTTTTTAGATTCCATTGCTTGCTCTTAAATTGAAAGGAATTGCGAACTTACTTTGTATTCAGTGACCAACTTCCTCTTCCATCTTCTTCTTTAGAAATTAAAATAACAGATAAACAGCTTGTTGCGAGTTAGTTCTTCCTTGGGCATTAATATGCTTCAATATTATGGAAGGCAAATGTCACAATATCTCTTAAGTTTGGTTGAAATTTTGAAGGTATTTTCTTAATGATCTGCAGCTTCAAAAGGAGTAACCTACAAAATGAAGTTGTTCCAGAGTACGTGGCGCAGAGCTTTTAGCGCGGTTTTTAAGCGTGCCACATCATGGAAGTCGCGATTTGTCATCTTATGGAGTATCATGTCAAAATTAATAAGTAATTCTGCAATAATATCAAAAAAAAAGAGTTTCAAGAGGATTTTTTTAATGTGTCCAATTGATAAAAGAAGGGGGGGGGGGCTTGACTTGTATCATAATTAAATTAGAACGAAATCGTATTTTCATGGGCTTTCTTAAACTTGTTCTGCTGTAAGCATATTTAATAACTTACAAAATTTTGACAGTCTTATTTCGATATTTAAAATAATTAAGTGTGAATTAGTGAGAGGAGTAAGGATTTCTAATTTCAGTAATGTAACAGAAAAATATCTTAACTCTTTTGAAAAATAATTCTTTTTAATAATTTCTTGTAATATATATTATAGAGTTATAAGATATTATTATATAAAAATTTATTTATTTCATGTTTAAGGAAATTTTAAAGAAAAATTTATTATGTCGATAAAGGAATTTTAAAAAAATGGTAAATTATGTTAATATTTAAATATGGAACAATTGTTATGAGAGAATTCGGATTCTATGTATGAAGTATCATGAATCAAGTAAACTTGTAATACATTTGCTTGATAGACAGCATTTTTTTTTAAAAAATTTATAAACTAAGAAATAATAATTTCCTAAATAATTTTTTTTTCAATTTTGTAATTTTTAAATCCTAATCCTATCCTAACAAAATAAAGGTATGGATGTTTGTTATCATAAGAAATTTCCACTAACACTGGTTTAAAGCACATCAGTACATAGATTTTGGAATGAAATTAAAATATTACTCCAAAAGTTAAATGACAAAATTTTGTACAAGTAGCAGAAAATTATAAAAACTATTTTTTTCTTTTCATAAAATGCCTTAGGTCAGAAAAAGAGGAAATCGCGTCTCAAAGAATGGTCAAAAGATGGCAGCACGACATACATTTTAAAAGTTATTTCACTTTAATTTTAGATTTCAGATAAAAATACGACGAATTTTTTAAAATTTTTTTTTATTTTATAGTAAATATGGTTTTCTAAGATAAAAAAACGCCCTCTTCTCTATAAATACTGAATTAGCAATGCTATTTAAATTTATAAATATGTGTTTGCAAGTCACATGTTTCTTTGATTTGAATTTAATATTATTTTATTATTCAAGAAAAAGCTTATTCTATTCCTTTTTTAAATAGTAAAATATCAGAAGCATTCAGCTTTAGCCATCTTAGAGTTTTCATTTTATAAAGTAAGGTTGAATAGTTTTAGTTCTGGCAACAGCTTTGTATTCATTGTTTTAACATTAAAAAAATATTAGCTGTTGCCAGAAATAAAATTATTAAAAAATAGAAATTATTTGAATTGTAATTTTGAAAAATTTCTTCATAAAAATTAGGTGAAAAAGTTTAACAATTTTTTTTCTTAAACATTTTTAAATGGGAAAAAATTACCACTTTTAAAAGACATGAAGTTATTTTTTTTGTTGAAGTTATTTTTTTCTTCGTGTTTTTATGAGAATTCAAGTCCAGTTATTAACAATAATATTAATTAGTGACATTATTTGACAAATATACTAAACAGGAATTTCACAACTTGGAATTTCGCAGTTTTTTTCTAAATTCTGGGTGTCCGATAAAATTTGAAAAATTCGTTCTACTTTCTCTGAGTTCTTTCGGTTGAGCGGCAATGACAAATTTAGTTTATTATTTATTTTTGATATTCATACTCAAAATTTTCATACTCAAAGAGAGAGAGAGAGAGAAATAAAACAAATGGCAATCCAAAATAATATTTTAAAAATTTTTATGAATAAAATGTTGAAATTGCGTTGTAGGAGCAATGAAAGGAAGACATTTTTTTCACTCTTTTCAAATGACTCTAAGTCTAATGTGAATATTTGCCATTCACAGAATTCGAAATAACTTTTATCTATTTTTTTTAGTTTTAGTTTTAAACGATTTTAAAGATGTATTTAAAACTGAATAGAAGTACTAATTTGACAAGAAATAAAATGTGTTTATATAGTGAGTAAATATTTTGAAAATAAGTTAAATTTAAAGTTTGATATGTAGTGATGATAATGCTTAGGAATTAATTGTGTAAATAACGATAAACTATTCTTGGTAAATGACATCAAAAATATTTTGATTCTGCGAAATAATTGCTCAGAATATATGAAATTTAGCTTTAGAAATGTATCAATCACTTCGCATACTAATAAAAATTAAGTAATTTATGAATTCCATTTATTCATTTTTAGAAATTTTATGTGAGTTTTGGATTTTGATCTTTTGTAAAATACATTCAGAAAATAATAACTCATGTAAATTATTTGAAAATTCCTCTTTTGTTATTGATATTTGCAATTCCATTACATTATAAATACACTGGAGAGAATAACAGTGACGAATAAAATGCGTTATCATGCCAAATGCAAATTCCTCTTTGAGCATTTAGGAAGTTTATCCATTTCCGGTCTTCTAACCGGAATTCATTTGCCTAATAAGCAAACATTCTTCCGAATCTGTGCATTCGAAACGGTGAAGAGGTATTCGCCCTTCCCGCGAAACCGTTTCCGATACCTTCGATAGAATGCCGGGTTATAAATTGGCTCTGCAGGTGTTCGTGTTTATCGTGCAGGAAATAAATTATTCACTTGTTGTGCTTTTGAGAGTGTCAGAACTTTGTTTGCTTTTCCAGGTGCCTCTTACAGATCAGGATGCCGCAGATCGAAGACATGGGCGTCTACAGCTGCACTGCAACGAACATTGTGGGCACGGCAACGACGCACTTCAAAGTGGGACCTGCAGGTGAGAAATGGTTGTATCAATCTCTATAGAAATGGCGCACATTCTTTTAGTAACGACGAAAATGCAGGAATTTTATAGCAGCCGACCGTAAATAAGTATTACTATACAGATCTCTCTATCATGTCTGAAGTTGCATTTGTTAACTGAAAATCCTTATGAAATTTTATTTACCAAATTATTTAATGTTCAAATTGAAAAACATTCGACGTTTCGTTAAGGCATTAAAGTTGTAGAATAGTTGTAAGAATAATTGTTTTATTACATTTGACAGATAATAGGAGTGTTTAGAAATTTATAAAGGAAATTAAAAGTACCATTATCAAATAATAACAGCCTATTTATTTCAAATAGATTGCTAGTTATATCTGTTAGATTTCCTATTTTCAGTGCATATAAAATATTAATCTAATATTTCAATTGCTATTTTTTTAAGCTCACGAAGTTGCCATTTCTTGAAGGTAAAATATTTTTATCTCTTTACTTAAATGATCACAAAAAAAATGGAGTGAAATATAAAACTCTTTATAATTTTAGAAATTTGTGCTAAAGCGTTCAGTTGTAAGAATGTGAATGCAAAGTTAAAAACAAATGCTTTTTTAATAAAAAAAACTTTTTATTACTGAATTAAAGGGCAATGGATTTTTAAACATATTAACACGAAAATCAAAAGTAAAAGTTATTTAAAATGTTTATTATTATTTAACTATTTGATACTTAGTTCGAAATTTTGTGTGAGATGAGAAACTATAAAATGCGAATAAACTCTGATATTTGAGTTTCTTTTTTATGTTTAAAATACAATAAATAGCAAAATTAGTTTTAGGTTAATAGCAGTTTTGTAATAATAAAGACTAATCTAAAAACAACTATATTTCTTTCTGTAATATTCGGAAACGTCAAAAAAGAATATTTCTCATATTAAATTTTTCTATTCTAGATTTTTATAATTATGTTTTAAAATTTTGATTATTTCATATTCATTAACAATATTAGTTGTTAATATGAGAAAAGCTACTTTTGTTTTGAATTATCTTTTTAAAAACAATTTTTTGAATACTATGTATGGATAATCAATATTGCTATGGTAAAGCAATAACAAGGTATATGCTATTCTATTTTTGACTTACATAATTCAATAAAATTAAAGCAATGTATTACATATATTTCTGTATTATTTTTCTTTTTAGTTAATAAAAGACTAGATGTTCTTTCGGATTTCTTCTTTTCTATAGGGAAACTTACTATGAAATTATTATTTGCACATTAGTGAATAGAATTTAATGAGCACTTGATTGATTTCCCAGCTTTATACACTTATGAAAAACAAATATATTTTTAAAAAAATTAAAATATTATTGTTTTTAAGATCATAAACTTAAAATCATGCTCAAAAACTGTTTTCATTATTATCAAAAGCATCGTTAGTATGTGAATTTTAAATCATTATAAATTCTCTCTTATTCAAGGTATTCAAAAGATGAACGGCACTTCAAATCACAGACTGAGCCCCGCAGTGAAAAAACCGGTGAGATCCAGATCCATGGAAAGGTCTTTAGAATCTCTTTCTGATGAAAAATGTCATCAAAGTGTTTCACGAAACCGTTCGCCAAGCGGCTCTCGCAAATCCAAGCAAGATCCCCCCAAATCTAAAATATCTAATTTTGCCAATCATATTTGGAAAAGAAACGACCTTTCAGCGGAGAGGCCACCAACCGAAGCTCAAACCCAAAAACGGGAGATACTCATCGACATCAGCAAGAAACAACTTTCAAAGTCCATGGATGATTGCAGAAAGAACAAACGAAGTTTTTTAAATCGAGTTAAAATACCAGACATTTTTAGCCCACAAAAAGCTGAGATGGAACCGGAACCATTTAAAAGTGTTGCGAACGGAAGCGATATAGAAAATCATCAAAAAAATAGTGAAATTGTAACAGTGCGTAATTCGAAGAATTCCACAAAAGGAGTAGTTTCAAGTAATTGCGAAAAAATGGAAATCTCAGTCAGTTCGAGGGGCAGGTCGGCAGTGGACGACGCACCCATTCAGCTGTCTACCAGAGAGAGAATAGCCGCGTATATGAAGCGCTTCGAAAATCTACAGAAAACTGGCAGAAACAAGGGAACAGCGCACGAGTCAGAAATGAAAAAGGTTCATTCAAAAGAAAAGCTGGAAAAAAGCAGGTCTCTCAAGAGAAATATCAGCAGTGAAAAGAAACCCGCTGAAAGGGAAGAAAATAAGCTGCCAGTCCCATGCGAGAATGATAATAGTTTCTTTAATTTCAGTAAATTCATGCGACGAAAAAGTTGCGATAGTGATAGAAAGCAAAATGAAAGTAGCTTCATTGAAGTTAAACTTGTAAATACCTCCCTGGATCTCGATTGCATTCCAAATGAAAAAGAACGCGGCGATTCGATAGTCGATGTTCGTATGGAATTCGATAAAGATCAAAATAAACAAAATGATATCGACTCTGCCGATATTGCCCCGAATAATACTTTTAGCATCGTGGCTGAGAAATGCTTTCCTGCAAAGAATTATTTGACGGTAGACAATTCCAAAGATGAAGCTTTACTTGGTAGAGAAAATATGATACCAGAAGATGTTGACATTGACGACAAATCGCAAAATGAAGCCGAGAGAAGTGCAGGTGACAAACCCTTTTTCAGTCTTAGCAAGCTCATGAGGCGGAAGAGCAGTGACGGCAGTAAGAGAAATAGTTCCGAGGATGCCCCGCTCGATATATCGGCAGTGAGCTGTAGCACAAAACATAGACATTCATTACCGAATTCCAATACGAATGTAGATACCCTAACTGATTTTAAGAATAGCTCTGTGGGAGATATCCAAGAATTTAAAATACTGGAGAATAAAAATGCAAATGCGAGCGTGTGTGACGTCGACGAATCCGTTCAAGTGAAGAAACCTCCTCTCGGATGTAACGAAAAAGAACTTGAGAAAGTAGAACAATGCAAAACTTCCGAAAGAAAGGAAACCGACAGTAGTTTTTTCAATTTGAGTAAATTTCTGAGACGAAGGAGTAGCGACAACTCCAAGAAGCAAAATGATGAAGAAAATAAACTTCAGGATTCCTCGTCGAATCCAGATCACGAATCAAAAGTAGATGAAAAGGACTTTGTAAATCATTTGGTTTCAAACGCAAACAGATTTTCAGAGTCAAACAGCACCCATGATTCTGATGATTCGAATCCTGTGGTCTTCCTCAAATGCAGTGTTCCTAGCAATAAACGGAATTGCGATGAAAACGTCGAAGAAATTGAAAATACTTTACCTACGTACAGTTGTAGTGATTTTAACCTAGAGGCCCTTGAACCAATCGATACTAATCTTTTGGATACCTTTGAAGATTTAAAGAGTGTTGATCAGTGCCATCCTCATACCCACGACAATATCGGTAAGCCAATTTAATCATTTCAGCCCTTTTTTTGTGGAACCCTTTTTTAGTTTAGTAACAAAAAGTTTTTATGCATTTCGGTTTTGAGAAATGAACTATTTTGATTGAAATTTTATTTCATACAATAATTGAATTCTTTTTCCCAAATTTGTTTTATCACAAAATAATTAGCTATGAATCATATTGTTAGTCTTTTTGTCATACTCTATCAATATAAAGATAAGAGGTACTAATATGTTTTGTTTAATAAAAAAAAGTTTGCCTAAATTTTTAAAAAAATTCATTTGAAAATTAAAAAACATTTTTAAAAAATTATTTTTAAAGGCTAAGGTATGTACGATAGGTGGAGGCTTTAAAACTGCTTTAGATAGTTTCTTTTATTATTTTCTAATAAATTCGAAATAATCGTTTTTATTTGAATTTTTCGCCATTTTTATAGATAGTAGACCAAATTTTTGGACTAAAACTAAGACTTTATTTTTATGAGTTCATTTTCTTTTGTTCTAATTCCTAAATATCTAAGGTTCTCCGATTTAAAGCGAAACAAAACTAACATTATTTTTTTAACAAATGGTCAAATTTTTCTATTATATAAAATGAAAACAAAACACCCATAACTTTTTAAAGGGGCATATGTTATAACTCTTTAAAAAGTAGTGTTAACAAGTTGTTAGTAGATTTGAGAGATTTGTTTCCAAAATTAATGCCTCATAAACAATAGAATTTCTGAAGTTTTTGAATGATCTTGAAAAGCGATTAAGCTTATCAAAACACATAGGCTAGCAAAGATTTGTCAGCAGTTTTCGTTCTAAGGCATCCTGAATAAAGTTATATTAGACCTCAATCAACAAGTTCAATTTACTATGTAGGATGTAACAAGCTACTGTTTGAAAAAGTTTTTAACTAGTGATTTAATATTTCACCATTGTAATCATTGCAAATGAAATAACTAAACGCATAACAATGGAAATGGGATGTCCTACTTCTATTTAATATTTATTCTAATATTATTTTTATTCCAATTACTATTATTTTAAATGGGTATAGAATCAAAATACATCCGTTTGTATCTAAATTTTCCTCGTTTATTTTTAAATTTTTTTGTAAGGTCCATATACTTGATATATTTAAATTTTTGAAAAATATTAATACAAAAATTAGCTGTCATATACAGCACAAAATTTAGATCAATTTGTTATAATGCATCAAGAGAAAGGGATTGAGAAATGTTTTGGTTGTAATTAATTCTAATAAATAGTATTAATGCTATTTAAAAATTTCTCAGCTGAGGGCCCTTAGAATGCACTGTTATTCCAAAATTTAATAATTACTAAATTTAGTAATTCTATTTTTATCTCAGTTATTTGCAAAAGTTTTGCAAAATTATAGAGTCTGAAATAATTTTAAGGAATTCGAAATGAAGAAATTTGAATAAAGAGAATAGGAATAGTAACTGAAATTTTTTGCGATAACACAGTTTAGTAGTAGCAGGAAGAATAATCTAAAACTCTCAATGATTCTAACGTTCAGGGATGGCGAACCTTTATGGACCAACGTGCCATATTTTCTAAAGAAATGTTCAATGACTTACCATTAAAAAATTTTGACGGGGGTTTTGATAATCAAAACTCAAAACTCTTTATTTACTACGAAAAATTACATTTTGCACTGCATGCTGGTAAAAGTTTTAGTTATGCGTGCAATTCGAATTAAAGTAACATTAGTGTAACTTCTGTTATTCTAGATTAGATGGCAACTATAAGGTTGCAAGATGTTACTTTTATCAGAATGCACGATGAATTGGAGTTCTCTACCCAAGGGTTTCTGAGCGAATCTTGAATGTTATGTGTCTGGGAAAATAATGACTCGCAGGCATAGGTAGATGAAAATAGGGTTGAAATAGCATAAGCAGGCTTCTCCAAACAGTTAACTGCCCCTGGAATCGAATTCCATGTTTCTGAAATTTTATTATTGATATTTTTACATATATTACTTGTTAATCTTTTTGTCAATCAGTTCCAACTTTTACTTTGTTTCAATAAATTTTTGAATCCATTTGGAACTAGACTGAAAATCAGTCAGTTGCATTTCGATTCTTCAATTTCCAACCAATCGACTTGAGACACTTTCAGTTCATCAAATGAAATCACATGCAAACCCTTTTGATCTTCCTTGTGTCCAAAATGTTATGTCGCGTGTCATCAATGCTAAGCGTGCTATTGATTTGCCATCCCAGTTCTAGTTGCTGGAAAGTTTACTTAAATAATATAAGAGAATGACCAAAGTTGTTCTTTCGAAAAGTTCAATGGGCTGTCTCCAATCTGAAGCAAAATTGTTTGATGGGGAAACACTTGAACACAAGCAATGTTTATGTTTTGCTATAAGAAAGGAAATATTGCCGGATGCTGTAAAAAATGAGTTATTTCTTCTATTAAATGACCAACACATTGAGAATTTGTAAGCTTTTATATTAATATATTTTATCATGTAGAATGCATCAGATTTTGGAACATGAACTTTTATAAAGCTAACTATACCATCTATAAAATAAACAAAATTCTAGTTCCACTTGGAAAAAAAATATTTTTGTTTTGATTTCTATTATTTATTTTGCACAAACCGCATTTCTATATCCATTTGTTACAAATTATTAATTTTTTAATAGTTTTTTAAGACTTTTTAATAATTTTTCATGGATACTATATATGCTTTGCACAGATATGGAATTTTCGAAAGAATTAATTTACATAGAGTCGTTTCGATATTCTTTACAAGAATAACCGTTTATGTTTTCTTATAAGGAAATGGAACTTTTTTTGTAAGATCAGAAATGACTTGCGCTGTTAGCATTATACAATGAATTGCACTTGAACATAATTCGACTCCTTTATTTTAACAGTCATAAAATAATGCGTTTCAAGTGCATACCAATTCATGTAATTTTTTCGACATTTTTTTAAAAAGAGAAACAATAATATAAAGATACATTCTTTTTGTTTAAAACAATGATAAAAAAAAGCCAAAATGTAAAAAAACTATTTTGCCTTCATTACTTTAATTGTCTATATCCTACAAATTTTGGGAGAAGCGCATTTCTATAGTTTAAAATAAAGAAAATAATCATAAACTTTAATATTCTTTAAGATTCGTGCACTAGGCATAATAAAATAGAAAAAAACTTCAGAAGGTAGAGATTTTATAAAATAGTGTCTGCCGTTATTAAAGCTATAATGTTTTACATTTAGCTATGTAGGTTAAAGTTTATCAATAGAAGATTCAAAGAAACGTATTTTACCAAAAGACTGTATAAAGTATCGTAAAAATATGTGAAGAGAAAGAAAGAATATATAATGAATTTTTGCAATATTACTTATTATTTTTATAGAATTGCATCCAAATATAGGAATTTTTTGGTAGAATTTTAAAATTTAAGCTCTATATATGTATTTAAATGAAATAATGTACGAGATTTATCTTAAATCTTAACTATAGAATTAGATAAATAAAATGCGCCTAGCTTTTTCTTGTTTTTAAATTTTTTTAAATGTTTTGAATCTTACTGTGTATATGTGTTTCCAAGATATGAAAATTTAAGCATGAAAAGGCTGAAGCAATGCCTCTTTGAATTTTCCTCATATAAATATTCTTACAACATTTATACAATAAGTATACGATAATAACCAATACATCTTTTTAAGATACCATTAAAGTTACTCTCTCATAAATGCAATAAAAATATATACAATGATGTAGATGCCTCACTAATAACTCTATATAAAATGCATACGCATGCAGAATTCATACTATTGTGTAAAACAATTCAAGTGTGACTGAAACATTTTTAATGACATAGCGGGTAGCTTGCCTAGAAACCGGGAATGGTCTGTGATTTCCAGGAGATTTGAAAAAATCAGGTAATTTATTCTAAAACTGATATGTTACTAAAAAATTCTTATTTTCAGAATTAATTTATCTTTTCGCTTTTTGGATATGTTTTTTTTGTCAAATTATGAAATATCCGATGCTATTGCTAATATTTTTTGACCATTTCTTGTTCATTTTTTAATATATTCTTTTTCTGAATATTGAAAAACATTTTGAATAAGAATCTTTTGCTAAATTAAGACGTCGTTAAAATATCGGATGCAAGTTTTTGCTAATACATTTTTTTAAAATTTTTTCCTATGTATCTTAAAATTTTTCCTCTCCACATTTTAAACAAATTGCTTTTGAATTTTAAAATAATACTAAGCACATTAAACTGAAAAAGTTGGGAAAAAATAATTTAACAATTTTTTTAAAAATAGACTTTGATACAATGGTTGGTGGATCAAAGGTTAATGCACTTTTGGTGTCACTGAATAATTTTTTATTTATTTTGACAACATATTCATTTTATTTTAAATGTTCTTAATGTTGTTACTAATATTTTCTGCCAGTTGTTTTTTATTTTGGGAATTTTTTCTGTTAATGAAATAGTTTTTTAGTTTTGATATGGCCGTAAGTAAACAACATGTATTGGGAAGACCCCCCAAGAAGGAAGCAGATTATTTAATGCTTAAGGATTCCACCAATGATTAGATAGGATTTTGGGCTACATTTTTCCTGACTGAATCTGTAATAAATAGTTCTGGGATATGTTTGGAAGGCTAAAATCTCGTCTAGACAGGCACATTTCTTTGCATAAGATAGTTAAGTTTAGTATAAGATATTCAGTGACATCTTTTAGACCCTTAGTGACATATACTAGACATCTTTTAGAAAAATCAGATTTTTTTTTGTAACTTAGTAACTGAAAATGATTTTTTGTTTTGTTTTCTTTACTGAGAGTAAGTTTTCTGTATTATACATTGAGTTTAGTTAGAATGAGTTGAACTATTTTTTACATACTATTCATTGTATAATAAGCAATAAATAAAAGGTAGAAAATGAAGTGAGATTATTCTGATTATTCTATGTGACCCTAAAAAGAAAAAAAAAAGGATTGAAATTTTCTTTAAACCTGGAAAAATCAAACATCAGAAATGATGAATACTCTGAATAGTAAAATCGTTATTTTAAAAATTATAGCAAGAATTGTGGGTGATATCCAAAGTGCACAAAACCACATAAATTATAGCCATGCTTTCAGTATATAAATTAAATCATTTGAAAAAAAGTATTGTAAATATAATACATTTATTAAAATATGTACGTTCTTTTAAACTGGTTTATGAGTAAAAGTTTAATGAAAATGAATTATGATCAAAAAGTTAGTTAAAAAAGATAATTTTCAGCCGTTCTTGTTTTAAGTATTAAAATATTCTAATGTCAAACTTTTCAAAACATTTTAAAAATCATTAAAAGCTAACTGAATTTTTCTACAAAGAATGGCTTTCTGTGGTTCTTTATAGCATTCATTTCGTACATAAGTAATAAGTATGATAACTAAACTGTAAAAAAAAATTTAGCGATAAAAAAATTAGGGTTGGTTTAATCACGTGGTTTCCCACAACGTTGCTTGTTTTTTTTGTAACTTAACACTCCTACGCACGGAGAATCAATTTGCCTCCCTCCCCCAAAAGCGGAATGTCATTCCCCAGTGTAGTTGTCGTGTGTTATCATAGCAAGGCCGCTGCACAAACAAAAATCCGAGAGAGATCTTTATCGGAGGGCATTTTTCCGTTCACGTTTCCCGAAGTGTCGTGTCGACAGAATTGTGTACACAAGACTTCTCCAGTTCTGTTATAAACAAAACCATGTGCTCCGCATTTCGATGATGGGCCCGTCGGTCGATCGAGTCGAACCGAACACATCATCGCATCCTTTCAATTGGTATTTTTATTTCCCTAACTTCTTATTTTAAACCGCAGAGGCACGTACTCCTCGGCTATCTTTAAGATCTTAATTCTTCCGGGATGATTTCGAAGGCAGTGTTGTTTTACGTGTGAAGATGCATGTACTGGCATGGATCGTGACTGTATCGGGATAACAAAGAGTTCTCTATTCTCTTAAAAGTGTACTTTAAAAATTCCGAACAGAATTTAAGAAATTCGATAAGAGATTTTTTCGGACATTCAAGACTAGACTCAGGTGCTCTTCATTGAGGATCCCACTGTGAGTATGCTTCAAGAACAACTCTTGAAATTATTTTGATAACCTTCGCGTTGATGTTTTCAATTCACTCGGCAAAACATTGACCACAAAATATTATTCTTCTTATAATATCAAAAATTTCTGTAATATAATTTACTAAATGAATTAAAGTTTCGAATTGCTTTTGTAAATGAAAAGAATTAGTGAAATTTACCATTTTTTTTCTGAAAATATTTTGAAAAAGATTTAATTTTTCGAGTAAAACATTGTAAAAGAAAAAGATTATTATTATTATTTCTGAAAAATTGCATGGAATAAAATTACTTTTACATCCATAAAAGTATTTATTTTTTCATCACAGAATTACTTCAGATTAATTGACTTTCTCCTTTTATAGAAAACTTGCTGAAACATATAAAAAATATGAATATCAGAATCTATAAAATATTTCATTTGAAACTGTTCAACTTTGAAAGATCCTACTGCATTAAAAAAAAAATAGGAAAAGAAATGTTTTTAAAAATTTTTTGGAACGACTTTGAATTTAATACATTTACATTTTACTTATATACTTCTATAAGAAAAATTAATGTAATAAACGATTATTTTTTTTAAATCTTCAATGCTGCTTTTGAAAAATTTGGATATTTGTAGAAAAAGAATAATTTTTTGCTCATTTTTGACTTTAAGTTTAACGAAACGAGAGTTTTAACGAAATAATTGACTTTGCGATTCTATAAATATTTACACTATTTCACAAAAAATCATGTATTGAAATAATTATATAGTTGTGCGTGAAACATAAATTATTTTTCAATTATAACTGATAATGCTTATGCTAGAAAATAGTTAACATTATTATTAAATTCGAATAATTTAATAAATGTAAGTAATTTATTTATTAAAATGTAGCATATGTTATTCTCATTATTTAGATATTCTTATAAATATTTAGATATTCCTAAAATTATAACATTTTGTATAAATTATTATACGTAACCGTGCACTTCGGAACTGGATTTGCAATGCATAATTTTTGAAAATATTTCTGGAATGAGATTCTTTATTAATATAAATAAACTCATATTTCATCTAGGAGCTATTGGTGTTTAAATATTTCAAAACTAAATAGTACTTTTGAAATGGCAACAGCAGTTTAGATAAACGTTTTATTGAATTTCAAGTACTGTTCAGATTTGCATTCATATGCTGCTGTGTGTTCGCAATCAGAAGTGTCAAAGAAAACGCGCCTTTTGTTGAAAGGTGATGTAGTGGCGAGCATAACGAATTGAGGAAGTACTCAGTTCAAAACAGATGTTTATTAGTTTCAGAAAGCGTCAGCGATTGCCCGACAGCCGTCTGCCAAGAAGCGTCCTGTGAAGGCGACGAAAGACCGGACGGACGAATACTTCCCCTGATTCACATCGAACAGGTGAGTAGTGGATGCAGAATGCTCCTACATAACGGGGAATTTAAAGCCTAACGGAGTACAGAATTTACTTATTACACTTTAAAAAACATAACATCACAAGTATTTTAAAAAAAATTGTTTCTTTTTAAAACTATGTAAAAAAGGGCAAATACTAAACGAACTTTTTCGAAAAATTTGTTTAATATAAAAATGCAATTCGTATTAAACAGTAATAAACGAGTCATGGATTTGGCTTCGTGTCTATATTCATATAAAGCAAGTTACATGCAGCAAAATGTTATTTTTTTCATTGAAGTATATGAATAACAGATACGCGGTAAATTTTTGTTTCTCTTACTCCTTTTGCCAGATACGCATTCCGGTTGCATCCTCGTTCATTAATTCGCAACTCACTGTCGTGTCCCCTTATTTTCCAACTGATATCGACAATAATTTTTCGCAGTAAATTGTTTTCCTTTATTTCAATTTTGCTCCCTTTTTTATTTTTTATTTCTCATCATTATTCAAAATTCTTATCTTTATATGTAATTTTAAGCCCTGAATTTAATACAAAATTCATTCCTCCTACAACTGAATTTGAATTTTCTTTTTAACATCGTTATGTTCGAAGGCCAAGAGCTTAGGTTATTCTTTCTTATTCTTTATACTCACCGGCATTCAGTGTAGTAACATAACAGTGTTCAACATAGTAACGAGTAAAGGCTTGCAGAATTTCAGCAGATATAAATACTTTGAAAAAATGCAAAACAACATTTTTTTTTAATTTTATAATCTTTTAGTAAAAAAAGGAAGATTTCTAATTTAATCATCATGTTTTATGTACTTCTCTTTCCCTTTTGATAGTCGTAAAAAATATTTTAAAATCGGGTACAAAAATAAACCTGCCATTTTAAATATATAATAATTGTATATACTTTAATTTATAATTTTGTACTGTTTGCTGCTATGCTAGTTTTTCACACACTTACCAATTTTATCAACTTTTTTTTATAAATTTTTATCTACCCAAATTTTACAGACTGTTTTCAGTCTTATTTATGTGACAAATCTCTTCAAATACAAAAATAAAAATAAAAATAAAAATAAATGTTAAATTAATATAGAATGAAAAAAAAAAGAGGAACTCAGATTTGATTTCATATGTTCTGCTGGAGAAATTCAGCAAGTTGGATGATCATTCTATTCAAAAAAGTTTTCTATTTAAAATTATGCAATTATTCAAATGCTTTACTTTCTCGTAAACGCCAAATAAAAAAAGAAATTGTTTTTAATTTCAAAAAATTCTATTTAGCGATGTTGTTGTAGGCTCATTTTTTAAACCCTTACCAGGTTTGTCCGTACGCCGCAAGTGCATCGATTTATCGAATTTTGATAGTTGTAAGTAGTAGTAGATAAGTAGATAAGCCAAGTATTCCGTGGATTTCCATTTCCTTATTAGATAGTAAGGAAAATAAACCGGTTAAGGGGTTAAGCCTGGAAAACTATTTCTAAAAACATATCAATTTTCGGTGCGTAAGATGATTATATTTATACATATGTAATGATATTTTAAACTCTAATTTCAGTTCTGATTAATTTTTAAAGTTTTTTCTTAATTTAGCCCATATTGGCTTCATTTTGAAAGGCTCTCTTATGTCCGGATACAAATCCTCTTTTTTCGGTTTAATTAATTCAACTGAAGCTTTGTAAAATGGCTAAATTTGCTAAAAGGCATTAAGTTCCCACACGCTAGTGAACTTTCCAGCCAAGCACATTTCTTTTAAAAGATCCCTGTGTTTCCCTTATAAGAATCGACATGAGTTAGAAATCATAAAGCGTTACCTCCCGAAAATGGAATAAAACGAATGTAAAGACTCAACCTGTTTCCTCCCTGATTTTGAGCATGACTTTGCCTCTACACACACACACACACACACACACACACACACACACACACACACACACACACACACACACACACACACACACACACACACACACACACACACACACACACACACACACACACACACACACACACACACACACACACACACACACACACACACACACACACACACACACACACACACACACAC
>JAOUZG010020842.1:3671541-3702946 GCA_026289955.1 Argiope argentata
AAGAAATCTAAAGCATTTCCTAACAAAAAATCGATATTTAAATATCCCTTATCGATATAAAATTAATCTCCTAGAGTAAAGGTAAATCAAAATAAGTTTTATAGTACATCTTACGCCAATTTTATCTTCCAGTCGTTGTGTTGGATTCCTGTATCCATTCCGAACAGAAGTTGCTTTCATAAAACAGCGCATAAACTTATTTCGCTACTTAATAATTCTTTTTCTATTCCCTCTTAGGAAGATGGAGATGATGATTTCAAATTAGAAGGAGATGTAGTAGAATTTTCGATTTCCAATGAACCTTGTGAAGAAGTTGTCTATGATCAACAGGTGTCGCGATCTCTACCCATTAAGAGACCTTTCAAGGGAAAGATAGGGTAAGAATTTATTTTTAGAGTATATGGAAAACATTCCATAGATGTAAATCTTAATTTAATAATCATATATATCTCATAACTTAATTAAAATTCCTTTTATTTTAAATTAGCCCCCATGTTACTTCATTTTAAAACTTTATCTTATTTCCGGACCCAAATACCCCTTTTTTATTTCATTATTTTTAGCATGCAAAGTTTTGGGATTTTCATAATTGCACAATGATTTAAAAGAAAAGTCAATTGCCATAGTCAATATTCAATCATTAATTGTCAAAGTCAATATTCTTGTAGAATTTTATATCTTTGATTAAATAGCTCCGTAAAAATATAAATTATTTGATAAAAGAATACTTCATTAATTCACAAAGCGTACTTCAAACATTTAGTTCAAGATAAATAAATCAAGTCAAGAGTGACAGTTTCTTATACGATTCTCTTAGCTTTCAACGTTTACTGTGTGGTAAAAAGCAGTGTGTACCTGTTATTTAACACTTATAAGTAAGAGGTACGTACTGAAATATTAATTATTTGAATTCATCTGTTGTTCACAATGAGTTTTAAAGCATACCTCTAAAAGTCCAAACTTCAAATTCCATTTAAATTTCTTTATTCCTAATAAACATCATTTGGCTTTATTTCGGGAAACATACTCGACATCTACTCTTTGATTAATATTATTCGCATTTATTTGCAAGTTAGAACGAGTTTAAAACCTACTGAATTGATTTTACATTCATAGCCAATGGCAAAGCATCAAGAAATATCTCGCCAAAATTCATGAAACAGCGAAATTACTTTAAAATTTAAATAAAGCTCTTAATGCCGATAGAATTGCTAATATTTTCGGCATTGCGCAGACTCCGTAAAAGTGAAAACGTTAAAAAAAGTCCTTCATTCTCAAAATGGAAGATTTGTTGCTTCCGTAAATCAAATGCACCAACACGATGTCAACCAGGAAAATCGTACAAATTCCGTCAAACCATTGAGTAAAATGTGAAATAAAAGATTGGCCTTGAGTCCAATTCGGCTCTCTTTTTTTAATAATAACATCAGTGGAGTTCATTCTGGGACACTAAAAGGACGTTCACTATCTCTCCTCCCTCTCTCCTTGTTCAAGAACCCCATTGAATTAAATGAACCCACGAAAATTATATGCATTTTTTTTTCTTCAAAGGAAAGTTAGAGTCATTTTGTTTTAATCTAAACACTGCCAAAGCACCCCTCTTCCAGATATTCGAGTCCTCTCATCGAGGAAGAGTGCGAGGACCTTCCGGACGACGAGTCCCGGACCCTGACGCCCAAAACGGACCTCCAGCGAGTCTCCTCCCCCGTGGAGAGTCCGGCCAGAATCGTGAAGGGACCTCAGAGCGTCACTGTCCTGCGAGGAGAATCGGTCACCCTAGCGATCTGCTTCAACGGATATCCGCCGCCGAAGGTCACCTGGATGAAAGGGGTGAGAATGGAATTGCTAAATTAATTTCGAGAAAATATTCATTATATATTTTAAAATAATTCGAGGAAATAAATGTTTCATTTCAACATTTTTTTAAAAATATGTGTCTGCCGTTATTTCAATAACTTGTGATATGTACTTTTAAATACAAAACCCCCTTATCAAATTCATAGATCTTCTTATTAGATGAGTTTTTAAGTCCAGATTTTTTACTATCCGTACATCGTTGCTTTTGCAATCCTTATGCCTTGAAATCCCGAGCAGGCAAATTTGTCCCGCTGAAGCAATATTTCAAATATTTCTCCTCCGATGTTACTAATGTGAGAGTATATCATGTTAGCGCTGGACGTTGACAAAATCTACTCAGTAGCCACAATTGCTCATGGACTACTTTTAGAAAAAGTACGTTTTTGAATTTAGTGGCTTAGGTAACTACTTATCTTCTGAAGTATCGCTATAATAAATTAGTGGAAAAATAGTTTTTCAACAAAAATTAATTATAGGATTGATATTTTTCTTTATTAAAACAGCTTATAATTAAGAAAATTTAAAGTATATAGAAGAGAAATGAAAAGTAGTATAAATATCTTCAATATGTGTTAGCTAATACTTAGTTCCGTTGTTCATTTCATCTGTGTCCTAGTTGTTGCAGCATTGGCGCTCTCTAGATACAATGTTATTTTAGATATTACTATTTTTAGATATTACTGTTTGGGTAAATTTATATTTTTTGCTAATTGTTTTTCTCTTCCGTAAATTTATTAACTATAATTTCACAACGCCTCTCTGTGAAGTGAATGAATTTTTTCAAATTACTTAGCTGTTATGATATAAGAACGAGAAAGAATGATTGATTTTACTTATTGAATTTTATTGCGGAGTTATTTCTGCTTATCAAGTTTTTCACAATTTTTTTAAGAAGAAAATTGTCATGTTTTTTTAAATTTGGGTCTGTAGGCCGAGTTTTCGTTGATTACCAATATTTATTAAAAGGGAACAATTCTCGAATCTGATTTCTGGCTTTGTAGAGTCATTAAAAAAATCTAATACTTAAGTAATTGTCTTAATTTTTGCTCTTTCTCGACAGTTATAGTTTGCAAGTAAATGGAACTGATATCCAAGGAAATCCACAACATTCTGTAAATTAATCAAAGCTAAAAAAAGATAATTAATTAGTAACTATTATTTATGTTTAATGGCTTAATGCTGAGAGCTCATTCATAAATTACTTAAAATAAGTGGAAAATATTTTAAAAAAATACCTAAAATGATACCCTCAAAGTTATAAAATTATCTCCGTTTACAATTGCGTGTATAAAAAAACCTAATTTTCGAACTTGTAGTTTTATATACTGCGGCGTAACAACGTGCTTGGCTCAATTTGTTTGCATTTAGTCATCTTGATTACATCAGCCGTTGCATAACAAAAAAAAAAAGTCCAACACTGAGCCATTCTTACAATAGCTTGCAGTAGTAGACTTTGATAAATCTTTCAAAATTATAATTGTCTCCACCTGAAATTAAAAGTATTCCCTTTTAATAAATATCGGTAATTTCATTCGTTGGCTTAAAATATCCTTATGGTAATCGCATTTCCTTTTCGTAATTTCATTTTAAGGAAAGCGTATACAACATACAAACGGGGAATATATATATGCAGCATATTTAATTCTTTAAGAAAAATTGCCATTTATGTTGATTTCTCAGGGTGAGATCAACTAAAAAAGACTAAATAGAGTAAAAGGCTATGCTGCCATAAAGTACAAATAGTCAAAATCGGACGTGCTTTGTTATCTCACGCCTGACAAGAATTCCCCAGTGCTTTGTGTCATCATTCCAAATTTTTAATTTTTTTGTGCAATCAATCTATCAACATTTCGTAATATTTTCTTAAATTCTTCATTAGAAAAAAAAAATATTAAATTTCTGTAGGATGCAATTCCAATGAGGCACAGTGCAACCTCTGTTCTTCTTATTCGTATAAATCTCTCCGTGGCTACACCTCCGTACGTCAACTGATCTTATGAAGCGAAATTAAGGAGATATTTCTTTCACTGAATTTTGAACACATCCAATACAGTATTGAAAAGCGGGTTCTTAACGCGTTCGCTGCCATGATTCCTGCCTGATATTCCGGTCATTTATTTAATTAAGTGCTCTCTTCTTTGCCATCCCTTAACTGTCGTAAGGGGGTCAGTTACACTTTAAATCTGTCATAGCTAAGCGTCCTCCCACTGGTGTGGTGTGGTATGGATAAGGGGCTGCCAGCTCAAGTGTCGTCCTCGTCATCTGACCGAAGTTGAAAATGACGAGTTCCGTCAGAAAATAGCCCTAGTGTTGCTTTACAACGGAACGTTGTTTTTACCTTCCCTCACTGGCCAGCAGAGCTATGCCAGGTCCATGACTGGATGGGAAAAGATTGCAGCCTCTGTCAGTCACAATGACCAGAGCACCTAGGAATAGGTAGTGGACCGACTTAGCTCTATCCCACACATTCGCTTGTTCAGACCCTTTTTACATGGGGGGCACATTCACACATAGCACAAAGAAGAACAACCATGCTCTAACCGGGACTCGAACCCGGGTCTCCCAGAACGCGAGAAAGACGCGCTACCTCTGTGCCAGAAAGCCGGCACAACGGGACGTTATTGTAACTAAATCAAACTTAACTGTAGTAGAGAAGGGATCCTCCCATAAGATAGATGGTTTGATGCAATTACATATGACCGCAGGTAATACGACAATCAAACGCGGACTCTTAACAAATTTTGAATCAATGGAACTTTAACCCTTTGCGGCCTGATGTCGAGTGTGACTCACCATTCAAGACGGTGCATCATTTTGAGGTTTTATTTATTTATTTTTTAAATTTAGTTGTTAAAAACGCCTACATAATGGCTAAGAGATGCAGATTAATTTTCAAAGAAATTCGACTTAAAAGAATTGTGTATATTTATTTTTCATAGCAATAAACCAATCTTTGTATTAGGTGAATAATTTTGTATCTGATTATTTTTCGGAGTGCAAAGGGCTAACCACGACGTATGCCGGATCATCTGTTCTTGTCTCGGCTTCGATTCAATTTTGCAGTTTGATGCAATGCGTTACGTTGTAAGTTATAAAATTTGCTATTTTTGCTAATTTCAAATCTTTTGGAGGGTCGGTGATATTTAGCCAAACTGTTAATGAGATACCTTAAATAAAAGGACCAATTGTTTTAAAATTTTAACTTATTTCTTCTTTTAAGAAAGGCATCCCTCCCCTAGCTTTAAACGAACTTTATTAATTATTATTTATTCGTCATTCAGCGTTTCATTGAAAAGAAGGAAGTTGACGTAAGCGTAAAAGAATTTTTTCGAAATGAACCTCGAAGGGGGAAAAATGCATAGTTTATCTTAAAAATAATTCATCTTTTTTTTTTCTTCTAAAACAGCTTTTTATTTATAATGGAGATAGAGAAGAAAAAGTGAAAACAAAACAAAAAAGGAACCCTCTCTAATAAGTCTGGACAGTGCAAAAGAGAGAAAAAAATTTATTTTCCTTTATTTATTAATACCATCTTCCGACGTCCTCCGCTCTGGATTCCGGAAAGTTTAAGAGAAGTGCTTTCTCTTCGAGACCCACCGCGGAAATGATGTGTTTTCTGGCAGTCGCGTCCTTTCAGAAAAGAGCCTTCGATTGTAACACTTGAAGGCAGCATGTCGGGTCTCTACTAACGTTTATAACTTTCATGAACACCGACATTTAGAGTTAAAAACTTTCATTAATAATTTTCTCTAATAAATTTCAATTTATTGTATTTCCCCCAATGGCGGTAAGATCTATATAAAAATCGCCAATCGAAAGATAGGAAATCTACTGCAGAGTACAGTGTCGTCATAATGGCATATGAAATAAAAATAATTGTGTCACAGTATTTTCTATTTTCAAGACATGCATTTCCCTTAATGTAAATGATTTTAAACAGGATTTATTGGATTTAATTTGAAAATGAAGAAAATATGGAAGAATATAAATACTATTGCAAAATGTTTTTTTAAACGGTACACATCGCGTTTCTTAAAGATAAAACAAAATGGAAATTTAATCTTGATTTATATATTAGAGAATTTACATGGTCTTAATAAAGTTGTGAATGTACACACAGAGTTTTAATGTTAAACTAATTTATTAGGTTTTATATCAATATTCTAACTGCACGTTAGATTTGTTTAATTTAGTTATATTGACATACCATTGTTAAGTAACAATAGGGATATTTTGTAGTGGACTTCTTCATTTTGAACCACGGTCAGATAACGAGGGCGATATCTGAAGTGGCCACCCTTCTCCACACTTGTGGGAGGGCATTTGGCCATGAAGAATTTGACGTGCAACAGACTCCCTTACACGACGGTCCTTCGACGGAATCTGGTATTGAACTTGAAACCCCACGGCTCAGGAGCCAAGACCGCACGTCTGTTTGGAAACTGAACACTGAGTCTTTTCCATCGAATAAACCATCTCGGAGTATTTTCATTCTAAGTAAAACAATTTTTGAACTAAAGTATTTATTCAAACTAATTTAAAACTATTTTAATTATTAAGAGTACATGTCTATTAATTAGTTATTAAGAGCAAATGCTTTGTAATCTTTCCTTTAATTAACTTTTTTCTCAGTAACGTCTTTTCCTTTCTTACCCTTGTGGGGCTGCTTAATGAGCGAGAAAAATTCGATGCACTCTGTGCTTCATAGTTGTAGACAATAAAAAATGTTTCCATTTGCATTTGTTTTGCATCCAGAAAAACATTTATTATTTTATATTTGCAACAGAACTGCAAATAAGACTGTGTTTTGTAGAATATCCTCGAAACAGACGGAGTGTATCAAGATTTCCGCCTCATAAAACAATTATAGCCGATCCTAATTCACACTTCAAACATTTTTTGGCTCCTTTTAGAATAGCGGAGAAAAAAAAACACATTGCCATTTGAGCACCTAAAAAAACGGAGAGGAGAAGTCACGGTGCATTCCAATTATTTGTGCAGCTGCATTCGTGAAAGAGATTTTGTAGGGATTTCTGGTGTGCGGTTTGAGATACTTTACTGAGAAAAATTCCCTCCTCCCCGACATTTGCCATGATCTGATGAGAGAAGGCGTAAAAATTATCTCAAATCGTAATTAAACCTTTTCTCTTAATTAAGATAATATTTGGTCTCTTGTTCAGGAAATGCACAGTCATTTTCTAAAACAAACATTATAAGAATTGCGAAAAGATAACCTTTTTGGACTAAATTGTGAACATTAAAATATTATGAGCAACAACAACTGTATATAAAAGGCCACACTTCAGTGATTGATCCATTAATGAAAATTATGTAATACAAATAATACTACAGTAATACTACAAGTAATACTACAGTGCAAATACACATCTTGCAGTTAATAATCTGAATATGCTTTTATAAATCGGCAATTTTCAAATGAAAGTATCTTGAGGAATCTTGGCTCACATGCTTTACAAAGTAACGAAAATATCATTATTAGGATTTCAAGATCAAAAGCTGTTAAAATTTCAATTAATTAAAAACTGAGAAGGATTTGGCATATTTATTCACTATCTTTCAAAAATATTATTTATAAAATGTTTTTATTCCATCTTAAAACTTAAGAAATTACCTTTTTAATGCAAGCAATTTAATTGTCGGTTTTCTGCTTAGCATTGTGCCAATTACAGGATAAACTTGAATCGAAGTCTAATATTCTACTGACTAAACCGTTGCTAACCAAATCTTTAAATTCGATTACCAGGTTTTTTGATATCCAATTTTCGGCACCTACCCTTTTGAAAAGGTGAAGAATTTTGGCGTACATTCTTTTCATCGTCGATTCAGGAAGTGTGAGCTGTTGCCAAAAAGACGATTATTTTATCTTCCAAAGTCGCCGTTTCTATAAATCATCGATTAACTATAAATAAATAATGACCCATCTCATAAAAAATGCAAATGATTCGCAAATTCATCTGCTTGTTTGTCTTCAAATAGTGTATGGAAAGACTTTTTTTTGAAGGAGAAAAATCTTCTTGGAATTTTATATATTAGTGCAAATGTTTCGAATAAGATCGAATTTGGAAAATCGGATGCAGTTTCAATTTTGGCTTTTTTTTTCTTTTACTAACATGGTTTTGGTTTTGCATTAAACCTCCAAATGCAAATCCGCAGAAATTGCAGAATCTATTTCAATATTTTACATTTTAAGATATTATTATTATATTATTTGTGTTAATATTTTATGATTGTAGATAGTCATTATAGCGTACTATTATCAGAAGCATACAATAGAAGTTCGCATTTTTTGAAATATATTTAATCATAATTGCAAACATTGCATATAGATAGATATTAATTTAAAAAAATTCTCAGTCAGCGGGTTAAATGATTTGAATTGCCTTGAATTTTACCTATAAGTAAATTTAAGTTATATTAGCATATACAAATGTAATTTCATTTTTAAAAAGCTACATCAATTTCTAACTTTTTTTATACGTTACCAAAATGCCAAATACCAAATTTAAAACTGCATCGTAAATTTTTATTAAAAAATGATATTTTTCCATCTTTCTGGGCCATTCCGCTTATTCCTTTCCACATTATTTCGGTTCATACCAAACAGTTTAATCGGATTTAATTTTCCAAAAAGTTTCTGAAATATTCTTCAACGTAGCTTACAGTTAACTAAGAATGTGATCTTCCGCAGGGAAAGAATACGAATCATTCTCCATCTCTGACAATGGCTGTCAGGAGCTTCCAAAACTTTTAGATAAATCTACTGTATAAAATTTACTATAATACCGATAGGTAATAATCATCAGAATTTAAAAAAACGAAAAACAATAAAAATTACTATCTCTTTTTCACTCAGTCTTTTTGCACTATATTGAGATGGTAGAGAGCATTATCATTGTAAATCGACATTCACTGAGAGAATGCTTAGAAATAAAAATCACCAAATGATCTCTGAGGTCACTGACGTGCATTTATTCTTGGCGTAACAAGACAGTCGCCGTTCAACCAATTAGGTGGAATTTACAGCCTTACTGAGTAGCTGTGAACTATGCCAACCGAATAATAAAGGATTTTTTTTTTTTGGAAAATTTGAATTTGTACCTTATACCTCAATTACCTAAAGCGGGACTTTGGAGTTATTAAATCAATCCAAACTCCCATAAAATCCCCCTAATTAGTCATAATGCTTATTTTATTGGGAAAAATTCTCTCTATATTCCAAGTGTTTTTATTTTCCTGTACACGAAGTATGCAAAGAAAAATATAGTAAACGGTCGACAATTCGAACTAGAGGTTATAACGAATCTACTTTCAGAACATCCTGAGAATAGAAAAAGGCATTTTTGGAATTATGTCTATGCAACTGTCTGTGTGTTTGTCAACGTGATTGTTTAAAAACTTTTATCTCGTTGAAATTTGGTATGTAGATGTTACATTATGTTTATCTATATTTGTCAAGTTTTGAATGAAATTCACTAAAATGACGCCTATCGGTTCTGATATCAGAATAAGATAGTTTTCAAAAGTGAAGAGCTAGATCATTAAAATTTACGCATGTTCTTAAGATCTAAAATGTTGATTCTTATTACATTTTAAACGAAATCTATAAAAGGGTTGACCGTCTGTCAGTCAGTACTTTTGAATGCATGTAAACAGATGATTTAAATAAATGAAATCTGGTATGTGATCTTGTGATTACAATTGTAGTTCTTTGTTAAATCGGGATTTCAATCAGTCGAAAAAGGGGTTTAAAAATACTAGTTCTATTTTTGTGTAATGTAAACTGCACAGCACAGATTGACCCTCGAAGTTCACACGACAGATTCAGTAAAATTGCTGGATTCGTTTCAAAGATCAGTATTTCTTTGCTATTGTTCGCTAATGCCGTGTCATTTCAAGGTCTTATCTTATCCATAATTTTAGTTCACAAGAATCAAGTTCACAATTTTATAGGGAAGGGAAAATAGCACCTTTTTTAAAAAATATACAAAAATATTTTGAGATCACTCCTATTGGTTCTTTTTCCCTTTTCAAAATTAGACTTTAAAGAATCTATCGGTTTTTCAATAAATCAATACTTTATTCAGTTTTTTTTCAATTGTTGATGTTATTACTAATCGCTTGCCTGGACAAATGCGCACACGGTCGTCAGCGATTTTAAGCCGATTGAGTGTCTCTTGTTTTTGAAGTAGCGCCAACTAGGGCCAAGAATACGACTTAGATTATCACACATCGAAGTCGCTTGCACAGCTCCTTTCTACAGTGGGGGGGGGGGTATTCGTACACCTCACAGATAGAACAGAGAACAACCATGCCTTGACGGGACGCCCAGATCACGGGGAAGACGCGCTTCCTCCGTGCCAGGACACCGGCGTATTTTTCAGCGACAGAATGATACAGATGTTGATAATTCTCGAAGGAAATGAAGAAAAATAATTAATTTGAAAGTGCGATTTCTTTGCATATTAACATTATCTTTTTTTTCTAGAATTCGCTCTTGTTATTAATTTTTAGAGAAACAAAGATGAATTGCCGTTAGTTCCCGCTGCTGTCCATTGTTTTCGGATGCGTGTCAGAAAGATTAAAAGTGGGTGAAGTCGCTGCACCAATTCGGCTCAGATTTCGCACTTAATAAACTTAAACGAACAAAAAATAAAATAAAAACAAGCTATTTTTATTATAATTTAATATATCACAGCTTATACTCTATTTTGGACAATAGTTCGCATCTAAATAGTTCAAAATGAAACTTTTATATGTTTACTTACGTAATTATTTAAAAATGTCTCTGTTTAATAAAAGGCACCGTTCCTCTTTTCTTCGATGGTGACAGTGACAGTCATCTTTCATTATTAACATTTTCTTATAAAAACAAATTCAACTAAAAATACGTAAGAAAAAAATTGAATAAAATACTATAATTGAATAAAATGAAATATATATCGAATAATCGAAAAAATCAATTTATCTTGATATTTATATTTTTACATTGATAGCTTCAAATCCTGAAGTAGTTAGCAATCATACCAAGAATTAAAATCAAATCAAATCAATTGCTTGTTTGTTTCAAAATAAAATAAAAGCTATTCTGTGATTTTCGTATTTCCAAGACTTCAGCTAAATACAGGGTGACCATAATGAAACTGGCAGTGCTCGCAGTGTTCAGTAGCGCGATCTATTTGCACATTTTGTAGGAAGATGAAACAAGACGGGGGACGAAAGATTCCACAAAAAAAAAAATGGTTTCAAAAGTCACCGCTGGGGAATATGTGGCGCTGCGCAATAGAAAATGGAGTGTTAACAAATTCAAATCAATACGGAAATAAAATTACCTTTTATTTTGCACATTTGCTGATTTAGTTCAAGTGCAATATTTCAACACTTTTTAAAAAGCGAAAAATTTACATAAACACTGATAAAGTCTCTTTATCTGCAATTTCACTACTAGGTAACAGAGAACGCTGAGCAAAAGAAGTAATTTATTCAAATTTTCAAGGTTTATCAAAGAGTTGTCCTGGACCTGGCTAAGTTGAAGGATAACATATCGGGGACTGTACGGGAGATTCCTACAGACATGTTACTCTCTGCTGTTGTGAATACTGTGCACAAAATGCAATATGTAGTCCACAAACACGGCAGCCACATTGAACATGATTTGAATGTGCAAAATAAAACGCAATTTTATTTTCGTATTGATTTGCATTTGTTAACATTCTATTTTCTATTACACAGCGCCACATATTCCCCTAGCGGTAACTTTTGGAACTAATTTTTTTTTCGTGGAATCTTTCGTCCCTCGTCTTATTTAATCTTCCTACAAAATGTGGCGTCATTATCGCAAATAGATCGCGCTACAGAACACTGTGAGCACTGCCAGTTTCATTATGGTCACCCTATACCTAAATTTATTTTTTTCGAAATGAAATTGCAATTGTTGATCGTTGCAGTCGACGTTTACGACCTTCCTGTGCCACGTGAGCAATCTCTGAATTTGTAAGTTAAACCTCCTTCAATTTTTGCCTTTTCATGCTGTCAGCATTTTTTAAAAATTAGGTATGTCAAATTTTGATATGAGACAATCTGGAGGAAAGGAATCGGAGATATTAAAAAATATTTAAGAGTATTTCTTTAAAATAAATAAGAAAAATCTTTATATCAGATATTTTTCATTTATTGCTAAAGTGGTTATAATTTTTGTAGAGGTATTTCATGGTATACATAAAACCCTTTGAATTTTGAAACAGTATTTTCATACATAATAACTTATGTAATGCAAGGACTAATTTATGGGTCCTAAAATTAAATATATGTAGTTTTAATTTGAATTCCCCCCGAAAATTTATTTATCTTCGTATCACACGGTAAGTATCCTCAACAATCAAAATGGAAAAATAACATATAAAATATCAACTTAATTCACCTTTTTTAAAATTGTGTTTGAGAGCAAATACCCGAGATCAAAAGGTTAAATAAAATCGTGTATTCTCTATTATCTCAAATTTTGTGGTTCAACACAATTCACTGGCTTATTTATTTGATTTCCTTAAGTGATTTATACGCGATATATATGAATGAATTTGTGATATTATGAATATATATATACTATATCAATAAAAAAGTCTATTACAGATTTTATGTATAATTTTATTTCTGTTATTCTGAAATTTATACCATTAGATGTGAATGTGTATTACTGCTATATCTAGTGTATTTTTCAGATTTAGTTTCATTTTAAACAATGTAAGGCTTTTCTTTTATTATTTTGATCCATATTGATAAGTGCAGATTTTAGTTTTTAAGTTAATTTTCGATATTTTAATTTTAAAACTTATTACATTTTCAAATCGAACATTTGTTGATTAGTTTATCAAGGCTAGGCTATCATATACTTCATTAAGTACTTTACAAACATCAATCGTTTTCTGAAACGAATTTTAAAAAATCAAGTCCGAAAAAATCTTTGTTAAAATAGACAATAAAAAAATGGAGGAGTAAATGATAGAAGACTGTAACGGGTTACTTTTAAATAAGAAAAATATTTCGGTCAATAATCGAATATTTATAACATTTTTAAACTTAGCATTATTTTTAAAAATTACCCTGAAGCTTTTGAAGAAATATTTATTAATTGGAATCTCCTGTCCCCAATAGTGTGATTGAGTTCTAGCACTCGCTTCCGAATCGGCATCAATGAATGGCATCCTCTTCGAACTTAATTTTGAAACATTTATTTCAATTATTTCGTTAGGAATGAAGAATCCGCCAATGGTCGTAGTGGTCATTTATTTCAAATGCATTGCCATAAAAAATATGCTCAATGCATGTAATGACAAGACACAGCAAAACTTAAAAACCAACATTAAAATTTTCCATCTTTGCAACTATTTATTTTTCTTTGTTCGAAGCAAAATAAAAATTTTCTGGAAAAAAATACGTCTCAGTTTTGTTTGAAAAAATAAATATTTTGAGCTAATTCCTACGCAAACGAAATATGTTTAGAAAATAAAGGATTTCAAATTCGAGTGAAAATAAATGAAGCAAGCATAAATTCTCCGATTATAGGATGAAGGAAAAAGTAATTTAGTTTAAAAAATGATCGTAAATTGCACGAGGAAACACGCTTTAGAAAGTTTAGCTCTGAGGCGCGATTCTCACAAACACTGGGATAATAAGTGGCCAGAACAAAGCTCCTCACTCGGATCTTTCGCTGCTGTTTTGTTTCCGTCGCCTGTCATCTTTGACGGATCTTTCAAACGCGGACAATCCAATTAATTCGGAGACTCCTTCGCCGCTCCCCGTCAAGGGTGTAGAAGTGAGGAGGAGGGAAAAATCGCTCCCGCTAATTCCCTGCCATTTTTCCCTGCCGCAGGGCCGGGTGCTGTCGGACGAAGGCGGTCGCCTGTCCATCCTGGATGGGAGAGAGATGTCGGTGGTGACGGTCAACGATGTGACGGCCGACGATAGCGGCAAATACGTGGTGAGCGTCGAAAATCCAGGAGGAGGGGATTCCTGCTTTGCGTCCGTGGCCGTGGTCGGTAAGTGCCCGTCATTTCATTCTTTCTCGCGAGGAATAACTTGTTTTTTTTTATTTCAAAGAGACGAACGAAATATTTTGTCTTTCAGTCCGTCTATAACTATTCTAATACCTTCCTTTATAATTAAAATATTTTTTTTATTTTCTCCCGTTTCAGACATTTAAAATAACTGAAGTGAAAATTATTTCTTTAGTATAATTAATTGTGAAAATAAAAATCTACCTGAAGGAGCTTATAAATGCAAATGCATCAGAATAAATACCCGTTAAAAGGCAGTAGTTACAGAATCTTATAAAAAAATATAGAAATGTAGAAAAAAATGCAAATTATATACAAAAATAAAAAAATAAAGCTGTTGTCTTTTTTTTTTGAGGCAGTGTGTTCAGT
This sequence comes from Argiope argentata, assembly GCA_026289955.1. Lineage (NCBI taxonomy): Eukaryota > Metazoa > Arthropoda > Arachnida > Araneae > Araneidae > Argiope > Argiope argentata. The sequence goes on from JAOUZG010020842.1 coordinate 3,685,839, forward strand.
TTTCCTTTGTGCATCCAAATGATGGCCCTTTTCCTTTCTGGCCAAGAAGTGGTTTCTTTTAGATAAAACACTAATGGTCCTATTAATAAGACGTTCGTTTTATAGGAAAGTACTTAAAAATGACATTAAATTAAGCAACATTAAAAAATTGAATCGCTAAGCCAATTTTATGAATATTACAATCGATCTTTTTTATCCTGACTGAGGAATAAAGAGACGAATTACAATTCAAGTTAGATTCACGATCAAATGAAAAAAGGGATGATATTCAAGTCGACATCCCGGCTCTCTTGTTACGATCAAGAGAGGACGTGCATTTAACTGGGAAACGGGTTTTGGTGGAGACGTTAGTGTCCATCTCAACAACAAACTGGAACTCCTAGGTGTTGAATAAATAGGTTTTAAATCAAAGGTATTGAGATAAACACTAATAGCCGTCTACGAAAAGAAAAAAAACTGCCGCAACAACATTTTAAAATCATAGTTGTGAGGCAATATTTTCGAAAATTATTCAGTTTGGGGGAGAAGGGAAATAAGTTTCGTTATATGTAGACAATAGCATCACTTCTGCTGCTAAAAATGTCTGCTTCAAAAGAATATGTTGAAATCTGGCCTTTTTCTTGCTAGGTATACGAGACGTTTCGCAAAAATTTCCCCTCATTCTCGATACACTTCTCCGAAGAGGATCGCATTGCAAAGTTGATACTGCTGCAAGAAAAAAGATATTTATAATGAAATATTAATATTTTTTTCATTGTTCCAAATGTTAATATTAAAAGAATCTATTTTAAGGAGGAGAAAGTATTTATTTTATTGCACATATTAACAAAGACATATTTTTAAAACTATACTATCGATTTATTAGCATTTGAATGATTTTGAGAAATAAACTTGGAATAAAATAATAAAAAATAAGTTGTCTCTTGCAAAATAGTAAATCTGAAGCATTTGATTGAAAAAATTAGAATTGTTTTCCGCAGATATTTTTTGAATTTTAGACGAATTTCTCTCTCAAAAGCTAGAGAAATTCATTTAATTTTGAACAAAAACAAATAAACGGATCTCAAAATTTTCAGCAACAGAATTCATAATTCATGATCTAAGAATAAAGGAATAAAAAAAAGGAATTTTTCGTATTTGATGCAAGAAGATAAAAATTATTTTCTTTGCTTATAAATATCTTTGTCGAATAAAATATCGGAAAAGTTTTTGTACAGTTAAGGAAAATCAAAGGTATTTATTTTATCTTGCACACAATTGGATTTTTGTTTATTAAATTTTAATAAATATTTATAAAAACTAGATAATTACAGATGTGCATTTATGTTGAACGTGTGTGAAAAAGTCATATTTCGAACCCATTGTGATAAACGTATAAAATATTATCTTCAAGAGGATCCCCCTTTTTTTAAAGAATGCTTCTCTTTTGAGAATTTATAACCTTATTTGGATAAAATTAAACGCCACAAAGAGTTGATGACATAAATTTCCTCAGTTCCATAGACATAGAATATATGATACGCATTTAAGTTTAAATTCTAATCCAATCATTTATTGTGGATTTTCATGCTCATGTTGCTCATGTAGTGTTTTCTAAAGCGTGTCAATTTTTGTCCCTTTTCTTTTTTGCATCTTGTTGATAGCTTTCTAATTTTGAACATATGTGTGGTGAATGTTCTAAATTCTTCGAATTTCAATATTACATGGAATTTGTTAAAGATCAGAATATACCTTTGTAATTTTAATTAGATACACAGTAAAAAAATTGTAAATAAAAGATAATTACCAAGAAGTAGATCTCGGACTCCTTTTAGTTGAAACGGGATATTATATATCGATCTGATTTATTAGATTAGAAACAAACCTGCAAATGCCATCCGAATAATCCACTGACGTATTGGATATTTGTATGAATAGGATTTCAACTAAGTACACTCCATGCACTTTCAAAAGGGGATTACGCTAATCCAAATGTTTTAAATAAATGTAGATCTTCTTATGTTGTACATTTTGATAAGGAATTCTTAACTGAAAATATCACATTTGAATTTGTTTTCTATATTATACCTATTCGAATTCGTTGTATTTCATGTACACAAAACAACGTCACGATGATTTTAAAAATTATTACGAAACGGAAAATTGTTACAACTGAATAAAAATCATTTCCAATAAGATGAAGGAAATTACCAAGTAATATAAATTGGAATTTTATTTATCCGTACAATCAACAGGGAGCAAATACTTAAATTTGAAGTTGAAGTATAAAACTTCATTTGAAATAAAGAAGTATAATAAACTTGATCACATTTGAATATTTATAAATTCCTGTCATAAAAGAAACGAATCCGAAATAATGGATAGAAAAAATTCCATCCAAATTTCCTTTTCAATTTTTTTCAAAGATAAAAACATTTGTTTTTTGTATGTGTATGCCGCAACTATTTTTCGTTCTATTTATTCTTTATCAATGAGTAGATACCAAAGCGGTAAATAAACTGAACGCGAAAGTAGGTCGTCCATAAAGTCGTCTAAAATATGAAATAAATTTCAATTAGAATATGATAATAGGGTTCTTTTTATGATAATAAACTGAGAACGTTTTTGGGTGTGTCGCAAATATGTTAACGAAAAAGACACCCCACGAAATACAAAGAATAGTAACTAACAAAGAAAATATTTTTTGCCTCTTAAAATTGTATGTAAAGAAAGCAATAATTGGTACCTAAAAGTAGCATTCATGAATAAAAGCCACTGAAATGACCATTTTTAATTGCTACTTAAAGGAACTAAGCATTTTTTCTTTTATTTCAAGTACAACTTGCTCTAACTTGATTTCTCTTTTGAGTATTTTTGAATACTTCAGAAAGCATATCGTTTTGAAAAATGTTTTAATGCGATAGATTTTAATCCTTTCTTTTGGGATGTGATCATCCGCGTTATAAATTTTTGTTATTTATGAATAATAAACTCCAATATATATTTAAAAATTCAAGTTGGATCTCTGAATATCATACAGTACACTTTAATATATAATTTTAAAAATTTTTTTAATAAGGCGATCATTATTTGTTAACGTCAATCAATGAAGGCAATGGAAAGTAGCCATTTTTTTAATGATGCTTAAAGAGAGTTTAAAACCCAATGAAGTGTTGAATGCTTTGCTGAATTTCCACAACATAAAACTTATTGTTTTCGAGTTAATCCGTATTCATAATTAGTCTCGAAGCTTTCTAATTGCACACTCTGCAGAAAAACATACTTATATGCGGTTAATGGTTTTGTATTTTTATGTAAAACAATTCCTTTTTTAGAGAGCTAATAATTTTTGTGGACGATCATATATTTTGTTGGTTGTTAACTGATAAAAGAATTCGTGTAATTGTTCAATCAGAATAAATCATCACGAAAGAAAAAAAAATCGATGAATCTGAAAAAAATTTCATTATTTTTTTTTAAATTTAATAAGCTGTTCATGGTTTAACTCGTGTCTGAGAAATTTAATCAATAGTCAGAAATAAATTGATTCATGTTCCATGAAAATTTAGTTTTTCGGATTATTATCATTTAATGTTTCCTAAGAAATAGTATCTACATTTTGTTGTTGGTTTAACCTTTATTACTCATAGGCTCCATCTGACAGGCTTTTGTACACGATGCATCGTTTTCACATTTAAAAAGAAATCGTTATTATAAGTCATATGATCACAAAGATTTTCACATTAACTTTTGGGAATTATAAAAAAAATCTACAAATATTTCGGAACTCTCTTGGCATTAAAATGAATTTTTATACTCATTCATATACAATAGAACTCATTACTTTTTGGAATGAAAAATATCAAAACTGCTTTCAGAAAGTAAACAAAAATCCTTTTTCAATCTGCTAGTTCAATTGAACTTGTTCTGAAAACAAAAAAATCGTGAAAATGGTAGGACTGTCATTTTAATTCGCAGGTTGGTCCCCTTTTTCTCTTGCCCCAGAATCATTCGTCTGGAAATTCAAGGTCAAGGTTATCTACACTGTAATTTTCTTGGCGAAGGGGTGTAAATTTTATCCACAGTTTTGAAGTGGCTGAGAGGGGAGGAAAAGCTGTAACCGTGAATTGTAAAAATCCTATCCCCCCTTTTCCCTATTTCGTTATTTTTGTTTTTGCAGCTTTCTTTTGTGAGTGAATTCGGATTCATCTTCGTGTGTATTAACATGATGTCTGTAAATCGCCATGCTAAACTCCTCCTCGTCTCTGGTCGTTTAGACCTGGAGCTGTTTATTTCTTTAAAAGCGCTCACTGAGAAAAAGGTTCTCAATTAGATTTTTAATTAAAAAATTACCTATGTCTAATGTTTTTCGATAGAATAGTAAGGCACAAGATCCATTTGCAAACCACTTTAAAATTCAAAAAACAGTCTTTTCAGTGACATCAATTTTATTTCCATTCAAAATTTATCTGATTTTTTATGGGCAAATTTTGAAATTTTATTTTTTAAAAATGCACATTCGCGTCTGAGACAATATTAAATACTTTGTTTTTTGTAGAAAGTCAACGCTGCTATGCAATTAAGAGTAAATTTTAAAAATGAAACGGATAGGACCTCTTAAGTTATGTCGCATTATCGTGTTTCAAACTAGAAATTCGAATAGCCATTAAATTTATTCAGATAATTTTTTTTACATGCAGTTACTGGAGTGAAATTCAAAAATTAAATGAATTGTTATTCCGATTTCTCCTGCAATTCCTTCTTTCTAAACTGATTAAATTCAAAAAATAATGTCAGTGCGATGTATGTTATGGTTTGTTGTGCTTCAAATTTGAGTCTTAATTTTGGTCTTGGATAGGTATTACTAATGAGCTCTCTTTATCTGTAATGAAGTTGGATTTTCAACTGGATACTTCCAAAATACAATATTTCCTTCCTAATGACTCTTGATTGAGGGGCTTTGGTGGTCTGGTGGTAAGGCCTCGGCTTCGGAACCGGAGGGTTTGAAATCAGATTCCCGAAGAGCCATCGTATAAGCGGGTCTGGTGCAGCTCATTTGCCGTCCTCGTCATTTGACAGCCTCCCAAAATTAGAGGGTTCATTATAAAATAGCCCTGATATTGCTTTAAAAAACAGGACGTTAATATAATTAAACTAAACTTAACTGGGCTTAATTGATTACCTTAAAAGAAGTCCAGATCGATTCCTTTCTTTGTATGAACCACTGCTAAAAGCTGCTTGTACCAAAAATTAAGTGCAGTTGTTAAAATATTAATAATGAGTAAAGTGTCATACCTGCGTCAGTAAACTGATTTTTTTTAGCTTGTTTACAATCAGTAATTTGGAAGCTACTGTCTCCAATTCCGACAATTTTCGTAAAATATGGATCTAGCAGACTAATTCTCCCTATTTATTAAGATTAAAATATATCGTACAGAATTTTTATGTTTCCATTTCTGTATATCTCCAGAATTTCCTTTTTAGTAAATTCAAGGATCAAGAGTGCGTATTTGATGCATATGAGATGCAAAAAAAATTCTCTGTTTTCTCATTTACACATAACTTCTTTCAGTTTTTTTTTTCTCATTTACACATCGAAATAATGAAATCGGAAACTGTTTATTTATAAATAGTGTTAAACTTAAAGGAAACGCAGTCTCATTCCCACTTATCGAGTGCTCACCCTGTGCCTGAGTGTAAACAAATGCTCTGTCAATGCCGAGGAACACGGAAGTAATTAAAATTGATAACTGGTTACACTTACGCTATAAAGTGGACAAGTCAATAGATTACTTTATTGACAAAGAGATTTATGAATGGGAGAGCACGAAGTTATCACAAGGAAGAGAAATGAAATAAGAAAAATAAATGAATATCTTGACACCTGTGTATGACATCTTATCCGACGACACATTAAATCCCCTTTTGACATGTTTCGTTTTCCTTTTAGACTGTGTGTGAAATTTGAAAAAAAAAAATGCTAGTTACATAATTTACCAATCAAAAATAGTAACTGCAACGTGCCTTTGAATTAATTCTTAATATTACTCAGCACAATACCCACCTGCAGGCGTCATTTTATACCGAGAAGTTTAGATTGAAAAAAAAATTGAGAGGCTCAGATGAGGATATTTTCCTATAACACGCGGGTAATGAAAGAGCACCGCTGATTCTATTTCAATTCCTACTCTTATTTCCCATTTTCCCTCCAATTTGGTTACATTGGAAACTTTTGTTGCAGCTAATAATGCAGTTATAGTTTATATTAGTGCATGGGGTGCTAAATATTCTGATTTGAAGTGCTGCGCGTAAGCCGCCGGTCGCAGCAATCGATGAAGATTGAATACTTTTTTGAGCCCTATGAATCTTAGGGCGGCGTGTTAACGCATTATAATATAGTATTCAATCTATTTTCAATAACTTTTCTCACTTTTTATTTTTAATACAAGTTGCATATTCACCAATGGTAAAGTTTTAAAACTCTTCAATTGATAATTATAGAGCATATATTTGGGTTTTGGAAGAAAAAAAAACTGTAATTTTATTTTGAAATTCAATGACTCTATTTTCCAGCATAGAATAAATTCAATTTAATCTAATTGTAGACGTTCATGACTTAATTACAGTTACTTGAGTTCTTTTTGAAATGAATATGAGGCTGTAATAAAAGGATGTAATATTTAATTCATGATTACAAATACCTGCAAGTCATGGTATGATTCTGTATTTATTCAATATACGTGGTAAATCAAAATAAATGCATTCATTTAAAATGTATATACATTCATGGGCTGCGGTGGCTTAGTGGTAAAGTGCCGGCTTGTGAAACGAAGGGTTCCACGTTCGAAACCCGATTCCACCAATGAAAACATCGTGTAAGGGAGTCTGTTGCACGTTAAATCCGTCAGGACCAAACGTCCTCACGATGATGTGGAGAGTGGGTGGTAGGTCAGGTGTCGTCCTCGTCAACTGACCGCGGTTCAAAATGTTGAGGTCCGTCCCAAAATAGCCCTAGAATTGCTTTACAGTTGGACGTTAATGTAACTTGACTAAACTAACATACATGCAAAGGTAATATAAGCAATTTTGAATGTACGCCTTGCAAATGTTCGGTATGTGCTGCTTTTGTTATGCGGCGTACATCAAGTCTGAAAAGTAATTACAGCCAAACTTTGTGTATCATGTCTGTGTCGATACTGGTGGTAGCAACTGTAACACGTTCTTTCAAATAAGTCATGATCGTTGGATGTGGAGGTACACGAACACCCTCTCTTACGAACCTCCACGGGAAAAACTCTCACACAGACTTGCTGCCCAAAGTGTGGCAAGAATCGTATTGCAATCTTAATCTAACAATTAATTTGTTCCGCTGGAGATGTTATTCGTGCCTCTCTTTGTTTTGCCAGGTTTTCCCGAACCCCCCGGAGGGGAACCGACGGCCAGCGAAGTCACCGATCACTCCCTTGTCCTCAGCTGGTATGGCTCCATGTATGATGGGGGCAGTGTGGTCACGGGATACGTGGTGGAGATGTGTACTCTACCCGATAAGAAGTATGTCGTTTCCTGATTGTATGCACTGTACATCATAAGCCGGATGTGCTGATGAAATTAATTAATTCGCACTACTTGCTAAATTAATTTGACCGAATCAGCATAATCTGATGTGTATTTGATAAATATTTTATAATTTTTAAAAAATACATATTTGCAGTTCGACTGATGTTAATTTTTTGTAACTCACTTTTCATACAATAAAATGTTTAAATTCCTGTTGAAATTGAATAATTTTGGAAAATCTTTATTTTAAAACATCATTTCTACCGCAATAAAATGGAGATTGGGATACAAGAATGTGTTTGGAATATGAATTCTTAATTTAACTTTTATATCTGTAACTTGGTTTTCATATAGAAATACAATCTGAGAGTAGAAAATAATATATAATTTGCAAATTAAATTTCAAAAGTTTTGGTAATTTCTGATCGGTTAAGTTTGGTTTGATCTCCATAAATACTCCTTAACATACACTGAATAGTTTTTTAAAAATTTTTATTGAACTTTCAGAAAAACCCAGTAGACATATAATCACATACAGAAATAATAGACGATATAGAAGGAGAACAACCATGCATGAACCGGATTTCGAACCCAGGACACCCATATGACGGGGAAGATGAACTACCCCTGTGTCAGGACACAGGCCATACAATAAGTTTCGATAAAATATCATTCATGAACCAAAATTAACTTGCAATTTCCTTATTCAGCAGAATAAAGTAATAAATCTTTCAAAAAATAATTCAAATTTTTGCTTTCAATTCACGTTTTGGAAATGCATAAGAGACATTGACATCATACATAAAAACAGCATTCAATAATTAGATAAAAGGGAGTAAAATAAACATGAAGTTTTAAATAATATTATATATATGTCCTCATTCATAATTCACTAGTAAATACAAAACATATAGACAACAATATGAATTGTAAATTGTACAATGATTCTATAAACAAAATGTTTCTGTATTTTAACAAATACCAAAATCATAACATTTTTGTGATTGTATTTAAATCTAATAATTAAATACAATCACAAAAATAAATCCAATTAATCAAATAAATCTAATAAATCCAATTAAAATAATTTAATTTGTTTTGGAATTTTATTACTTAACTTTTCGAAAAACTGCTGTGACATTTCCACATGGTGGTATAAGTAAGGAATTAAAATCTGTCGTCAGGATTGTCGGTTGTCACGAAAGACACGGGTTGTGAAGAATTTGTGAAACTCTCTTCCTGTTTTATTTTCATAGATGGCATAAGGTGGCCTCCTCGGTCAATACCAGCTGCTCTGTTCCAGGGTTGTCGAAAGGTCAGCGTTACATCTTTCGGGTGCGTGCCGAGAACAGGTATGGCACCAGTCACCCCAGCAAGGAATCCAAAGTTATTCGTCTCGACGACTTCTTGACTGATGAGTCGTCAGAAGACGAAGAGCCTGGTGAGTTCAAGATTTAATTTCATTTCATTTTAAATATTATTTGGTTTGTTACTTGAAATCTTCTACGCTAAGAATAGTCAAACATGTTTTTGTGCTGTATATAGGGATAGCATAAAAGAAATTGTACAAAAAATCATTCATGATCTTCATAAATAATTATAATAATTTTTTGTAATTTATGACGGGGAGGTGGATTGCATAAAAGATAAATCTCGCTTAGAAAGTATATCCAATTTTCGAAATATTGAGCGGGTGCTTTCCAAACAAAATAAACAATAAATTATACATGGATATATTTAAAAAAACAATTTTTTTAATTCTAAACATGGATAAATTTTCAAATTTCACATAGTTCAATGTTAATCGTCGTAGTCCAAAACGCGCTGTGATGAACTAGTTCAAAATCACTTCAAAATGTGCAATATTATTCGAATTGGATACTCTTTTACTGTATTTCGCACAATTAATAGATTCATTCATTTCATTTGTGGGGTTTCTATAACCTTTTCGTTTAATTTAAAGTATGTATCCTTCTCCATCGGCTGATCTATATACTAGTGCAATTTTAGTTTCCACAGCAGTTGCTTTTCTTTCTCCCCCTTTTTAGCTACAATATTCATTTTAAGAGAGCATGTATCAAAAATTATAGCTATACCTAAATTTAAATTACAATTAATGTGTCTTTAAGCTTACTGTAAAGTAAATCCTTAGTGGTGAAAAAACAACAACGTATGTACGCATTTTGGGGGTTCATAATTAATTAATGATAGGTACTACCTGGTGTAATATGCAAGTTCATATTGTAACCGGCTGAAGCAATATATAAGTGCATGGTGTAGCATATCGGTTTACATGTGCACATTGAAAGAAAACCTTCCAACAAAGTTGTGATAGCAACACCGATGGCATTAAAATACCGCTTTTAAAAAATGCTGTCAAAATTATTCGCAAAGTAGAGATTTCGCCCAAGAACAAGTAGATTGTCCACAGTGCTTCTTCATTCAATGGACAATATATTATGGGATGCTGCGAACAGGTAAATTCCTGCCACATTTTTCTCTTTGTAGGACTACTTTTCAATCATTATTTTAAAAATTAATCTTCAAAACTCTTAAGTCGTTAATTGTTAAAAATTTAAATTATGATTTCTGATTGCATGCATGCAATAGCTGCATTTTAAATGAGCTGTCATTAGAATTTTGAAAAAAAAGAAAGAATTTAGATGTTTTTATTTATTAAAGCTTTATTAGTTAATATATTTAAGAAGTTATTCTGTATTTAACACAAACCACCTTTAATGACAAATTGTTCGCCAAAAATAAAAGTAGTTAAATGTTTTTGATTAAATATTTCATGTAATGCCTCCTTATTGGATTCCATAGCAAAAAGTTTCAAAGCTTAAAATTCCGATAGGTATTTAATTAAAGCTGTTTTAAACGCACTAAGCCGTCTGTTCAGTTTAATGCGCGTTTCTTTTCTTTTTTTTTTGTCATTTCTCCTAAAATTTGGGAAAAATAACTGCACTTTGCTATTCCGCCTTAAATAATCTTAACTTTTGTCCGTAATTGTGTTTAAGAATTCATCAGCCATTGATTTTAGAAAGATCACTTTCTGATTCGATGGACTGTCGTTAAAAACTGTTGGAAACGAAATTTCTTCCCATAATTAAAATTTGAAAAAATTCTGTCTCTGCTAGCCAAATATTGCTTTGATGTAAGCTTTATATAATCTAAAAAGATTTATTGGTACTATATTAGAAAAAATCTGTTATTGGGCATTCCGATCATTGTTAAATTATTTTATGGCCCGTGAAAGTTCAGGATTTCTGTTTTAACTGGAATAAAGTGTTCCATTAGGATTTTCTTTCCAGCTTTCGAATATTTCCTCTTAGAGAAAAGTAAAATGACCTGAACTGACTTTCTGGTATTAAAGATTTTAGATTGTAAAAAATTCTTTGAAGAGTAGCTCCTGCTTTATCAATGGTGCACAGTTCTATTTCTTACTTTTTTGAATTTTTAAAAGTAATTCTTTGAAATCCAATAATTTACGAAATTCCAATCTTTAAGTGTCCTCAATAACCACAAAGGTAATCACCTTCTAAAAAAACCCAGCAGCGTCGATGCGTCAGAGTAAGTGTTTGCATTTGGTGTGAATTCATAGCTCGTTGCTCAGGTGGCGAGCACGCGCGAAACTTGATGCAACCGACGCACCACCGGCTCTTCCCTCCTGTAACAGCTATCTATTGTGTTTGTCTTCCGAGTGCCCCAGCCCCAATCGCCGTTTTGTGAATGAATCAAGTTCTTCACTGCACGCTGCGTTTGGCATTAGAATTTCTTAATGATGTTTGATATTGATTGATCTGCTTCACCCACTTCGCATGCGAATGGATTCGTCCATGTCCGGAAAATCGGGCACATTTCTTTTAATGGCTTACATTTGGGGGAAAATAGCTTCCAAAGAAAAAACATGTTCCAATGTTGTTTTGGAAATAGCGAGAAGGTAGAAATACAATTACGAAAAAAATTCCTTTCAGTTGTTTATTAGTTAGTGCTTAAGGAAAGCAAAAACTATATTCCATAAGGCATCGAGTCTTAGTTTCCTTTTATACCTTTGTTGTACAGTACGTAGGTATTATCTGTCTCAAATATTATTATCTTGGGAAGTCTTGCCATCGAGCTGAAGAGATCCTTATAAAAAAGAGATTGGGATTAAAATCCAAATTACTTCTTTAACAACTTTGCTTGTAAATATGTAAGAAAGTGAGTAGCTTTTCCAAAGAGAACGCAGATCTCTGCAAGCTCTCATTTGTATTAATTGGGCGTATAAGAAACTTAACAATATTCCCGTCATTGGGAGAAGATTTATCTACCTTTAGGGAGGAAACCAAGGATTCGGTACTTTAGATACAAAGGACACAATAAAATTGAAAACCAGGCTCGAGGGAAAAATAGTTACGTTTTAAAGAAGGATGTTCTTAAAGCCAATAAGGGGCGATAGAGACGGCCCTTACTGTTTTTAAGTCCTCCAGCGGTAAGGGTCGATAGGGACGAGCTGTAATGTAATATTTGATGAAAACAAGCCAGCTTTCTTAACGAAGAAATATCTATGGCAAATGAGAGTAAAGCGAAGAGCTGGTGCATAAAACCGCAATCACTGCGAAACCTTGGACTATATAGCTTCTTCTATAGCACTCAGTATGCTTCAAGACGCTGGTTTAGTAATTAAAAATGAACATCACCAAATGTGTTAATAGTTATGAAATAAGGAATGAAAAGAGTTGCAAGTAGAGGGGGGGGGTGTATTTAGTTTGACGGAAAGATGACAATTTTGTTACAAAAAGGATGGATCAAGACAATTTCACCGAATGGAGCAACGTCATTCTGTCATCAAAGATCTTGGTTCGGTTCGTGATGGACGTGCGTCTCCGAATACATAATATTTTTCTCTTACCTGAATGAGCAATTGGACGACAATGGCTTTGATGGCGATTATGTTAATACTAGAAGGGAGATTGATGGTAAGGTGATGGTGGGTGCCAACCCATTTCGGATGATCATTGCATTGGGTTGTATCCTTACTTCAATTCATTTACTCACCTGTCGCTTTTTTAAGCACTTATATGGGGGAGCAGCTGACCTAAAGATGACTTTGTGGACCTTTTCGAAAGAATTTCGGGGTGAGGGTTTTTTTCAGTGCCATAAATGAGATTATTACTACAAGTAAGGTTTTAAACAACAATGCCTGTGAAATAAATTATAAACATCTTATTAGATATATTTGATCATTCAAACACTATGGCTGCCATATGAATGACTTGCGATTCACACCCATTTTGTAATTAGAATGACATCTTTGCTACTACAGCTATGATATAGCAAAGGAGTCTCCTCATTTCATGGATGGTTCGAATCGGAGGGCAGAATCGAAGTAATAAAAATGTTAAGAGACTTCGGTTATCCAACCTGTTTCGGATACATTTTCATAATAAAAACTATGTAGTTATGAAATAAATCATTCCAATTTTTCGAAAATTGTCAAAATATTGAATTTCTTTCGTCAATTTTAAGGAATTTGCCCATTTTGAAGACATTGTCAAATTAATTTTTTATGCAATAGATACGTTGCAACTTTCTTGTATTATAGCATACGAAACAGCACGGGAGCGGAATCAAACATATTAATAAAAAAAAGCAGTGAATTCCTTCATTAAAAAAAGATTTCGATGCTTGTCAAGATCGAAACATGCCATATTTCAGACATTTTTTTCTTGTTATTTAGGCATGAACTAATATTTCGTGTGCAATAGAGAAAATTTAAATCTGTAATTTTTTGCACGATCCTAATAGACGATATTCTCTAACCCTTTGTGGTTTGATGTCCAGTGTGACTCGACATTCAAGATTGTGCATCATTTTGACGTTTTATTTTTCAAATTTGATTGTTAAAAACGCCTACATAATGGTTAAGAGATGTAGATTAATTTTTTAAGCAGAAATTCGACTTAAAAGAATTATATATATTTTTCATAGCAATAAACAAATCTTCATATTAGGTGAATAATTTTCCATCGAATTATTTTTTGGACTGCAAAGGGTTAAAGTGATCCCTTAATTTCATTATTTTTTAATAATTCAACTAGATGAAACCTTACGTTTCTGGAATCCGTTGTCTTACAAATTCAATTAGGAGTCCAAACAATCACGCGTTTGCGGTTTATGCAGGATTTTAGATATATTATATGAATTTTCGAGTGATTTAATTTCTGCTTATACATTTAATAAGCGATAATTCGATGCTCTTATAACGCGGTGCTTCAAAGAGTTAAAGTGAATCCTTTGTTAAATGTTGCCATGAAAAATTTGACAGCTAAACTAAAAATTCTTTTTGGTTTAAAGACAAAACATGATTTTTACTTTAATATGCCTAAGACAAGTTTATCAAGATTTACCGTTTGCTCATGTTGGTCAAAAATGTGTCATTTTTGTTGGAAAATAAAATGCCAGAAGTGTTGGAATTAGAATGTTTAGTTGTAGATAATGAGCCTACTTTAATTAAAATTATTTTTAACATCAAGCTTTTTATTTAAGTTTTCATTAAGCTTTTTATTATTTTAATTATTTAATCATTTTTTCATTAAGCTTTTTATTATTTTTAACGCAGCTTTTACTAAGATTAGGTTTCATGTCAAACTAAAGTTTAATTTTAAAAGAATTAATATGTCGCGACATATTTTGGACACAAGGAAGATCAAAACGGTTTGCATGTGAATTCATTTGATGAACTGAAAGTGTCCCAAGTCGATTGATTGGGAGTTGAAGAATTGAAGTGCAAATAACTGATTTCCAATCTAGTTCAATATGGATTCAAAATTTTATTGAAACAATAAACAAGTTGGAATTGATTGAAACAGAAAGACTAACGAGCAATGTATGTGAAAATGCGAGTAACACAATTTCGGAAACATGGAATTCGATTCCAGACACATTTAACTGTTTGAAGAAGCCTGTTCATGCTATTCCAACCCTATTTTCATCTACCTATGCCTGCGGGTCAATATTTTCACAGACAGATAACATTCAAGATTCACTCAGAAACCCTTTGGTAGAGAACTCCAATTCAGCATGCATTCTGATAAAAGTAACATCCTACAACTCTATATTTGTCTTCTAAACGGCAACAGCAGAAGTTATACTAATGTTATTTTATTTTGAGTTACGCATATAATCGAAACCTTTAAACAGTGTAAAATACATTTCTCCTTAGTAAGATAAGAGGTTTGAGTATTTAGTTTTATTATTTTTCCAATCATTACAAATAAAAAAAATATTTGATGTATGTCTATACCTTATTAACATTTCCTTTAGGAAAAAAAGGCACGTTGGAAAAATGGCGTAAAAGTTCGCCACCTCTATTCTGTTCTGAGGACGTCTGTCCATCCGAATACCCAAATATCGGTTAACATGACAATCAAGAGTCTGAATGGATAAAATTTTAGACACTCATTTGGCATCTCTGAGGTGTAGATGTCGGATTTTCTACCCCATCAAACAAGGGAATGGCGTTCTGTCAGTATATGCTTTCAAAAGCATGCAAAATGGAAAATCATAAACATTGTACGGTTTAGACGGTAAATCATACATATAATTTAGGTAGATGATTTTGTGATTATAATTCCCGTTCTTCAATGATTCGAATGATTGGAAAAACCACATCTGAGCTGAAATTTGATTTTTGATGCTATTAATCTCATCGTATTGCCAAAACATTTCACCAAGTTAGCGCGATAAATTCAGGAAAAAGGCTGGATTCTCGCCCAAGATCTATTTCTATCTTATAGTTATTGTTCACTTATACCATGGAAGAGATTCGGTTTGGTATTGTAATTTATATCATTTGCTGTACAGTCGGAGACTATAATGTGGTTTCAGGTAAAATTTTTAGTCCTTTAAAAATCTGGTGATTAATCTCTAGTTATTACTTTTTTGACCGACAGTCCTATAGGTCAAAAATTAAAAAGTGGTACTAGTTTTGATAATAACTATTTTGGTGGAAAAAAAAAGACTAATGAATATAAAATCTTCAAAAAAATTTCAATCATATCTCTAAAAAGTAAAAATTTTATTCTTTTGGCTCTTGGGTCAAAACAAAATGTGAAGAGCATGAGGCAAAAAAGAATATAAAACTACATTGAAACCAAAATTTTTAAACATTTCACTGTACGAAGTTTAAAAATCCATTATTAAGTGGATTGCAATTGGAGTTTGCTTATTGCGTTTTATCTCCGGAGTTTTGATAAATGTTTTCCCATCGAAAAATGTTTATAACAGCGTTTTTAAAATTTATTATTTGAGATTTAAAACTATTTAGTCACTAACATTTTTCAGAAATGAACGGTGGCTTCATCCATTGCGTTATTTCGTGCCGAATATTGCTTTTTCCGGGTACAGAAGAAAACGCGTTTTTCATACTTGGGTAATTCAAACCATTAAATATTGGACTAAAGCACGACAGGTTCAACAGCACGCGCACATAGGAAGGTCATCTTGTGTTATAATGCGCCCAACTCTTTGATCACAACTTTTTTTCTTTGCAAAAGAGAAATATTCATTTTATTATTATCTTTTATGTTTCTTTATTACATTGGACTATTTGAAAGGAATTCAAATATGCAACCTTTTTTTTTAAATGTCTTAACTGAAAATGAAAAGCTATTTAATATAAAATTATTCATGAAGTTTTCTCTTTTCGTGATAATTTACATATTCTTATTTACCATACATAATTCCCTATCGGATTTTTTAAATTCTTTTCTCAAAAAATGAAACTAGGTTTTATATTTTCAGCTGAAGAGTTGTCTGCTCCAATTACGATAGAAAGCGGAAACAATTTCACAGAGCGTTTCGATCTCAAAGAAGAAGTAGGAAAGTAAGTTTTAACATTGTTCTCTTCCTTTTTTATTGCTTAAAATTAAGTCTGTAATAGTTATTTTTAAATTCATTCGCATCAACACCATTAGAGATTTCTTAGTTGGAAAATAGTGCAGATTTCGATCATTCTAGATTTCTGGTATTATCCTAAAAATGTTAAAAAAAATTTCTCAATAAATATTTTAGTCGAACTTCTCTTCCTCATACAGATGAAACAATAACAGCAGGGAAAAAAAATTAAAACTCTGTGATTTATGACATTTCGGAAACCTTTGTTATGGGACAACCATTCCATCGCTGAAACATTTGAAAGTGGTATAATTGTTTCTGTATCGTATAAAGATTTGTAAACACATCTGAGCTTTTCTGCTGCAATTCATATGCCGAAACTATCTCCTGTTTACGTATTGAGAATCGGATAATTGAATCTAGAAAGACTGAAGAATTATTTGAATTCTATATCAGTTTTTTTCACTAAGATTCCAAAGTAAATAATATTTAAAACATTATTACAAAATAACTTGAAATTTGAGACTGTAGATTTTATTATGCTAGAATATTATTATTTTTAGTCACTATTTGTCTTAATTTAAGTCAATAGCCAGTTTAAACCGGTTTGAACCAATCCCGAAACTTCTCTATCGATCTCTATTCCTCATATATATATATATATATATATATATATATATATATATATATATATA
>JAOUZG010020842.1:3702956-3725921 GCA_026289955.1 Argiope argentata
TATATATATATATATATATATATATATATATATATATATATATATATTATTAGACTCGTTTTTTCAATTTTTTTAGCTGGCAAAGTTTTGGAGCTCGGCCAACTTTGAGTTGAAATAACAGCTATGGTGTCATAGTTCTATGTCAACCTTGTAAAAACGCGTCTACTGTCAAAGAAGCATAGGTATTAATAAAACAATACTGTTAAAAGCAGGTCAGTCTTTTGAAAACGCATCTGCTTTCAAAGAAGCATGCATAATAATAGTGTAATACTGGTGAAAGCAGGTAAAAAAAATTCTTCAACCGATTATTCCCGGTGGCCCATAGTCTTTATTTTTTGCTCGTAAATTTCGGAGACATCAAAATTTCCTAACTGAAACAACATCATACTCTCACATGATAATAAATGAAGATATTAAAGAAGCACAATATTTGTGCTTTTTTAATGTATGTCTTTGTTTCTAAGGTTCAGAATTTTACTATGACCTCTTTTACTTCTTATTTGAATTTTAAACATTTATCTTGGTTCCTTCTTAGCCCTTATGACGTCTATGCATTCTTTAGAGGTCGTTCTCTCTGGTCGATAATAGTCAAGGTGTTTTAAGTAACTCTTACTTTAATAAGGACAGAAAAATGCATTGAGTAGTTTTGACAAGGATGTCAAACCGATACCAGAACTTGCCCAAATTTTCCCAGCGATTCTGCGCAAAACTTGAAGCCGAACGGATGCATCCATGCTTACACGTACTCCACATGCGAAGTTTTCTGAGAAAAATAATTTTTTATATGCAAAGTGTTCTTTTCTGAGACAGCTGTTCCAAGTAGTATCTGTTAAGTGGTGTGTGCGAGGGATGACCCGCGTAGGCGTACAGCAGAGGATCCGAAGGCTGGTCAAATAACATTCCTCTCCTCTCCAATTTCTCGTCGACGTTTACGTTGGCTTCCCAGCGAAAAAAGGACGTAAAAATATGTCTCGCGCATCGAACGCTCTCTCAAGTGGTCTCGACTCCTTCGAGAGGACGCTGTTGCATTGCCATATATTTCCATTTTTTATGAAATACTTTAAATGCTTGAAAAATTTATCATCTATTAATTCATGCCGCTACTTATTTTGGACCGTAGGATTTGATTTTAATTCAGTTTATTTTTTTCTTATTTTACTGTGAAATGTTTCTGATTAAACAAATTTTCTTCACTTTTTGAAGATGTAAATTTCGCATAATGTATGGAATTAAATGAAATGCGCTGAATGTTTAATAACCTGCGGAATAGCTTGAAGTTTCTTTTATTGAATGCTGCACTTTGTTTTATTAATCTTTGAGATGAATTCTCTGAAAAAAAAAAGAAAGAAACTGAAACTTGTAGAAGTTTTAAGCTCAATTCTTTGAATACATTGTGATTAATTCCCTTAGAAGTTCTGTTTGTTAATTCAATAAGATTTCTTCGTTTTTATCATCGTTTTTTAATTTGCCTTGAGCAGTTGACTCTAAAAACACAAAAAAGGAAGATTAATAGAAGAATCAATAAAAATATTTGGGGGGAAATAGTTCCCAGGTAATTTGCCCTTCGAGCGGCAATGTCAGATGGGAAAATTGAGCAGTTGCAGATTTACAAGAAAATGTGCATTAAGCTTCAAATTGTTTGCTATTAGTAAATTGCATTTCGGAGAAGTTTTCAAATAGTTGATCAAACTGATCGGGGAATGAACTTCAGTTTTCAGTACATTAATAAAATGCATGAAATCAATATTTTTGCAAAGAAAAATAAGCTAATTTGGTTTAAACATTTTATAAATGAAAAATTAGCAGCCAGATACTACTGAACTGTGCTATAAATATTAGTTGTTAGCTCAATTTTTGTCATCGTATGTTATTACGTATTTCTTCCTTGTTTTTCTAATTTTTTAGAACCTTACCTGATGTTACAAGTTTTAATGTTCACTTAACATAATGGGGGAGTTCTGGTTCAGTTTTATGATTATTAATTATGAACAAGTTATTGCGCATTCAAGGACAATCCTGAATTTAAAGTACAAGATTTAAAAGATGATTTGAAATGAAGCATCTTTTCATTCTGCTTATATATTCGAAGTCGTAATTAAAATTATGGAAGATGGGTAGAAAAAACATAAGATTTTACCTCAAATAAATGAAAAAATGTGAAGTTTAATATAGAAAAGACAGAAGTCATTTTCAAGAAATTAGATTAAATGGAAAAGAATACCATACACTAAAAACTTAAAGAATTTAAGAGCCTGTTTTATTTTCTATCATTTATTCCAAACTTAAACGAAGTAGGATTAACTACACTAAATAATAAGATAACTAACCAAAACAACTTGGGATCCTTCTTCCTTTACAGCTAAGAAAATATGTAAAAATGTACTTCAAAAAAGTGTAAGATAATGAGTCTGAGATTTGGTTTATTGGAAAAGTTAGACTAATAGATAAACTTCGGCAGCTTCCATGTATTCCTTTGCTTACCATAACTAGGAATTTAACTGTAGCGCGGCATCTACAGAGGCACTTTAAAATCTCAGTGGTTGTCTTCTTCCCATAAAATTATTAAAAGAAAAAAAGGAGACAACTAAGTTAATTAGAAAAGAGAGGAATGTAAAATATTCAGATAATAGGCGTAACATTGGTTTTGAAGTGTCTACATCGCCGTGAGAAGGCAGAGGAATTTCATGGATCTACTATGTGGATATTTTGGCTAAAGGTAATTGTTCTTATAAAGAGGGATCAAATGTGGGTGTGTGGGGGGGGTGAGTTGTGATTTTTATAAATTATGATAAAGAGCGAGAAAATCTTAAAAATTTAGATGTAATGACAATACAACTGTCTTTATGGCAGAAGTTGTTGTAAATATTCAGCTCCTTTGCTCTGAGACACCTGTTGATCACTGTAATGTTCTCCGAAACCAGCACTTCGTTTCGTTCACAGCCATCATGTCAACCAAAAGCTCTTTTTTCGTCATTCCAAGGAAATGAATTGTATTTTCAAAGGTCTAGAGTGTCGAACCCTTCGGATATAAATCTTTATTTTTTTTCATTGTGAAGTGTCAGTTAAGAGGGTGGAACATTAACGAACATTCCAAAGATCGACTGGAGACCAATGAGGTTTTTTCTGAACAGCTATTGGGTAACAAGGGGCTCAAGTATATCAATGTGAAAATGAGAGGCGGAGTTTTGATAGAAGATAAAATGCGAGACTTTTGGGAGAGACTTGGAAGTCTTCGGATAATCGCAGTTTCGAAGGAGGTGAGAGAAGCTCCGTGCGATTCGGGCTTCTGAGTTAAGATGCACCCGATAAAAATCGGTGGATTTCTACAGCTATTCCTGTATTAGCCTGATGCATTAACAGCCTGTCAGTTTTTCTTGTGAGGTTGTTTCTCCGAAATGAATCGAGGAACTGTTCACATATAGCTGTCAACTGAGATGTAAATATTATCAGTCCTATTAACCTAGATGAGAACGAGTTGTTTTTAAGTACATATGGCTGTAAATAAAGAAATTGTTTTTAAATGCTACCCTCTTATTGGATCGGACAGGGTTTAGTCATTGCATGGTCAGAAAGGCTCTGGAGTTTGTAGCTCAATTCAATTTAAAAGCAGTGGAGATCGTTTCTGGATTAAGATAGGATTTAATGGTTCTTGCCCCCGTTGATGAAACGAAAAAAAAATTTATGATTGGATGTAAAAGAAAAAGTTGCTGAACTGGTGTTGAAATTATTTGGATTAGAGCTCATCAGGGGTGTAGTGGAAATGAAAAGGCAGATACAATAGCCAAGGACGCTTTAAACTTAGAAACCCAATAAATATCTTTTCATGAGTCCAAAATCCAATTCAGAATTGAGGTTAAAAACTTAATCATTAAGAAATGGCAAAAGAGATGCAAGAAGTTCGTCAAGGGGAGAACTACTTATCAACATTTTCATAATGTTTTTATTAAAGGAATTGAGGACATATCTAGTTATACAGGGCATGATGTATTTTTTGAACAATAAAAAAAAATTCTATTACGAAAGTCCTACTTGCCAGTGTATAACTGAAGGAAGCTGTATAAATCGCATGATCAAGTTATACTTCAGAAAGAACATAGATTCAGAAGACTTAGAAACTAAATGTCCCATGACATCATTAAATTTCATTAAATCATCTATTCAGGAAATTGTGTCAATTCTTGTCTTTACCTCTTTCCTGATGTAAAACATTTACCCTATTTGTTACATTATTAATGTTATACAATTCAGAATGTAATGCAAAAATGTAATGTTCTTGCTTTTTTCTGGACCGATATGCGTCTTTCTCTTGAGGCTCCTTTGTTTGAAAATTTCCGTTATCACCGTCGTTTATTCCTCCGTGATGGATGGGTTTACTCGTTGGTGGCTTCATCAAGTTTTCCACATGGTAATCGATTAGAATGGGGTTTCGATTACAGGGTTTATATATTTTTTGTGTAAAACGTATTTTATGTCGTGATTATATGTACATCGATTCGGACGACTGTATAAATTATCTGATTCTATGCAACAGAAACTGTGCCGTAGATTTAAAATTTTAAGGGGAAAAAATGTGCATTTCATTATCATTCTTTAAAAACCGATAGGAATTTATGAATTTAGGAAGTGTGTCAGGATATCCAATGAAGGCTACTAAAATAGCATTTTTGTTCTCATTACGTATAAATATTTAGTAAGATTGATGTCTACAAAATGAATTTTTTTCTCAACATCTAATAATAAAATTCTATTATTCTTTCTAGTTTTTGAAATAAATTTCTAAAATGTGTGCCATTTTCTCTTCTGAACAGAGGCCGCTTTGGAACCGTGTATCGCTGTGTGGAGAGGTCGTGCAGCCGTCCGAGGGCCGCGAAAGTGATCCGGTGCTTGAAAGTCAAAGACAAGGAAAAAGTGCGGCAGGAGATCGAAATCATGAGCCGACTCCACCATCCTAAGCTGATGCAGGTGCTGGCGGCATTCGAGAGCGGAAGGAACATGATCATGGTCATGGAATAGTAAGCCACGGGGATGTTTCCTTTCATGCTCTGAAAAAAGAAATGCGCCGCCTTTAAACTATTTGGGGCGAATCGATTTTATATATGAATATATGGCTGAATCCCAAATCGTCATTATTTCATCCAATAGTTGTGGAAAAAATCTTAGATTAGCCCATTATAAATTGTTTCATTACCACAATATCAAAAATATGTTCAATAAGTACGTAAAAATGCAATTAAAAATTGAGGATAATTTTTGTACGAAATATATATGCATGTGTTCTTGATGTAATTTAGCTCCCATAATAATAAATTACCTTTATTCTTCTTATTATGTATTGAAGAAATCTTGAAATGCAGGCTAAAGAATTGTAGCGATTAAATTATCTGAAAAAATAAGGCTAAGCGAACCAATTCTTTGACCATTTTTTAAATTGTATTCCAGCATCTCTGGCGGGGAGCTGTTCGAAAGAGTGATCGCAGACGATTTTGTGCTGACTGAACAGGACTGTATTCTGTTCATGCGTCAGATATGCGACGGGGTGGTCTACATGCACAGGAACAACGTCCTCCATCTGGATTTGAAACCAGAAAACATTCTGTGCAAAACGCGCACTTCGCATAAGGTATTATAATTTTAGTTCTATTAGCTCTATTATGGTTTCTAACTATTGCAGTTAGTATGTTTATAATTCATTTTATTTTGTTAAAAAAATTCGTTTTAACGCAATTAATGTTTTTATCTGAATTTCTTCCCGCCTTCCCCCCCCCCAGAATCATCAATTTAACAAATTCTTCTAATATGCCCTCCTCTAACTATATTTTTTTCGTTTCGTTCGACTTCATAGTTGCTTAATATTACATGTTATCAAACATTATTTTTTAAGATTCTTGCTGTAAAACTATTTGCGACATTTCTTGCTATAGTTATTCAATTGTCTGTCTAATGTTTGCAATTATATTCAAAGCAGTGTTACATTTTATTATTTAGGAAGATATTTTGATTTGAATTTCTTTCTCTAAATTTATTGAATTAAGTCTTTAAGGGAGAAAAGTCATAGAGCTATGATTAATGACGATCGCGATTTAGATGTCGTTCCCCCTCCGCATGACTGTGAGTAAGAGTGGCAATGTGCATCCTCCATAGCTATCAGGGGACTTCAGAACCGATTCATAATCAATTGTATAGACGAAATAAAAAAAAAGCTTGAAAAAATATGAGTTTAGAAAAAATGAGATTTTAGAGATTTTCTGTTTTAATATAATTTATTAGGCGCCTGTATTTTATACTCGCATTATATTTCCAATTTATAAATTGTAGATTACATACAAAACATTTAGAACAATGAGTGTAGAGCGGCTTAGCTAAAACTAGCTTTTCCACCAAAGACTTACTCATGCTTCATAAATTGTAAGCAACAGCGAAGACTTTAGAATGTAGACAGTTATGCATGTGGCATTTTTGATATAAAAATGTATAGAATGTATTTATCAAATGATTAAATATTGCAAAATTTTTTAAAAAATATTCTGATTGCAGAGAGATCTTACCATAGCTTTCATGCATTTTCTGATGTTTCATTAACGATTACGTTAAGATATTATTTGTATCTGTTAAGATACGTAAATAAGGATACTTTCTGTTCCTTTTTTGTATTTTCATTTTTAAAAATTCACACAACATACGAGGAATCAAGCGGCATTAAAACTATACTTAAGTAATTGATGAGAGTATTTATGAACATACGGAAATATTGTTACTAATTATGTCACACAGGCATCTTGTCAATCGTTACGCAATTAAAACTCCTTTTAATAATATCCCCCGTTTTATAAATGTATTTTTTTTAGATCAAAATAATTGATTTTGGACTCGCAAGAATCTACAAGCAGGATGACAGTCTTCGAATTTTATTCGGCACCCCCGAATTCGTGGCCCCCGAAGTCATCAACTACGAGCCCGTCTGCCCCGCCAGCGATATGTGGAGCGTAGGCGTCATTTGTTACGTCCTGTAAGTCGGATCCTGTAATTGCCTCACGACTCATAAAACTTAAGAAAATGTCGCAAAAGCTCGTAACTTAGCATATTAACAAAGGCCTTAAGTGCGAAGGATAAGAATGAGTTTCTCTGACTAAATAAATCATTAAGAAGAACTGGCTGTTAGCGAAAGGCTCCAACGAATAACATGTTTATTGCTGAACTGTTTTATAATAAAACGGTTGCATATGACGTGTTTTTTGGGAAATATGAAAATAAAGCTTTCAAAACTCCATCGCGACACTTTCACTATTGCTGATATTAAAAATACTGTTATAAAAAGTATAGAAAGGTAAAAAAAAATGTAATTTTTTGATATTTAGTCTATTTTTCAAGAAAACATAGCTTTCATTTCTGGGGTGATATGAAAATCCGGCCTTCACTCATAAAGTGTAAAGATTGGTGAAATATAATGTATTCTGTCCCTGAGGTAACATTCCCTTACTGAATGATAAATCGAACCCACCTTCAATGCAGTGATGTAGCAACTGCGGAGGCAAGAAAGGTATCGATGGCCCGATCATCAGATATGCGCAGCCCCAAAAGGGTAAAATATTAATGCATTCTTGCAACTCTTTCAAATGAAATATCGTCAGATAATGTCCCAGGCACCATTTTCAGCTTCTAAACCATTGATAACGATCGAGCGTACACTAAAAGAATCGCGTCACTTGGGTGTTGAGCCCTCATAATACGGCTTTGCCTCGGCAGTTCCACCAGAGCTTCAAAACGGGACATCAATCAAACGGAACAAAATAATATCTATTGTAAACATAACTGTAAAAAGGAAATAATATACTAGAATGAGGTAACGCGCTTTATGTGCTGTAATTTTGATCTATAAGAAGGGCAGTTACACGATCTTAATTTAATAAATTATAGTCATTTATAGTGTATTATTAAAGGAAAGTTTACTGCAGAGGGGAGTAGTAAGCATTAGTTTCTGCACACAGAAAATTTATTGCGTGATCTTGCTGTTTTATAAGATTTTTTTCTCTTTTCCCTCCCGTGTTGCAGTCTCTCGGGCTTATCACCGTTCATGGGTGACAACGACACCGAAACATTTGCGAACATCACTCGCGGAGAGATGGATTTTGACGACGAAGCTTTCGACGAGATTTCGGAAGACGCCAAGGACTTTATCTCGAAATTGCTGGTGAAAAATGTCAGGTAATGCGTTTCATATTTTTATCGGACTTTATCAGTTTTTACACTTAAAGACATTCATTATTAAAGACGGGTTGCCTTTCTCAGATGGAACTTCTGTGAGTTACATTATGGGGCACATCTTATTGTATCCGGGTCAACTTTGGCGACCCTCTAGTTTGCCAGAAATGGTGGTTATATTTCATTTAAATAGTTTAGATGTAACTGCGTGGCCATTTTTCCTTGAAAATGCTAGGTATTGAAAACTCTTTATTTTAATTGTCTTGCACATGTTCCTTGTGCTTGAATCTTTCTGATGGTAGTCAGATCATGGCATCATAGTCGATATAAGAAACGTAAATGCCGGGTTCACTTACTTTCTAAATTAAAGTAATAAAAAATTACTTCACTATTTCTAGTCGTCTGTGAAGGTATTAAAAAGAATCTTTCAATGGCAATGAAAGAATTGAAGAACATCACGTGAATAAATATTTGAAAATGATTTGAATTTCGGGGAAACAATGTAATCTATTGTTGGAAATTAGGAAAAATATTTTTAAATGGTTGTCACAAATCAATAAAAGAATTTGAGGCATATTAAATTAATATCATTGAAAAGATTTTTTTTTTAATTTTGAAACAGTGTAAAATTGATAACTAATATTGACAATTTACTTGTATATAAACTTTGCTAAGAGATTCATTGTTACTTTCTTAGAATGGACTGATTGTTAAGCTTTAGAATTTTAATGAACAGGTATTCTAAAATGCAATTCCCATGGGAATCATGTAAATCACAACTTTTATTCAGTTGAATGAATAATTTTCTTCGTTCGAGAAGCCGAAGTTAAAATATAATTATAATTTGGCATGTTTCTGTCACTTCGGATGATTTAAAGTATCAGCACATGTTCAGCGATTATATACCCTGAAAATAAAAGTTTTAATTGCATTTTATGATAATTATTGCATAAAATGCAATTGCATACTTTAAGCAATGAAAACTATTTTAACTATCAGTTTTTTTATAAGGTTAAAGTTTATAGTAAAATTTGACAAAAACTCACAAAACCCCATAACCCATTTAAACAAAATTAAAAGGCTAAAACTACAAATAAAGAATGTAGAAATACGTTTATCTAGAGGATGAACCGGTGTCTAATATGAATTCTCAAAAGTAAATATTTTATAAATTTTTGTAGTGAATAGTATAGAATTTTTTTTACTATTTGCACAACTGTCATCACAACCACTGGCTATAAAATTCTAAATTGTGACGAAATTGTAATTATTCTAGTAAATTTCTTTGAGAATAATATGTAAAGCTACTTGCCAAGTTAGGAAACTGTAGTAGATGAATTTGAATAAATCATGTCATAGGTTTGAGATTTTTAAGAATTTATCGATTTTGAGAGAAATAATACTTAGGTACAAAACATATTTTTTAATATAAAGTTGTCGAAAAATTCGTTAAAAATTCTTCTCACTTATACATTGCATTCTTTCTTTTCTTTTTTGTTGCTCTCTTTAGAGCATTTATTTTTTTTCTCCAAGCCATTTTATTGCGGGGAAAAATTAAAAAGAATTGAATGAAGCTTTAAAAAATGTGCTCAAAAAAATTCTTTTGAGTTAAACTGTAGAAATATTATTTATCCTAGATTTTTTTTAAAAAAAAGTAACTATTGCATCCGTCTTTTCAAAAAGAGCAATAAATGAAATATTTGTTGAGTCCAACAACTTAATAGAAAAATACTTACCATAAGTAATTTTTATCCAATTCAGACATTATTCTTCATCATTTCTTTCCCGAGAAATTTTATTGTTGGCAAAGAAGGTCCTGGAAGCAATGGAAGTTTTTTTGTCCTATCTAACTCTGATATTAAAGTTTTAAATCTACTAACACTTTTGTTAAGATACGCAACTGTCGTTTTACAACCAAGGTCCCAGTCTTCAATTTCACAAACTTTTTTACCGGAGTATATTTCAATTTTTTTAATTAAATCTCTCGTTTTAATTCTGCATTCAATATGAGTAAAAACAACTAAAAATTCGCAATCATAAAGATCATTTGATGTGTGATCCATTGTGATTTTTGGCAACCTTTCCGGTTCATCTTGGCATTTCATGCATGTAACTTGCGTCAACTGTTAGTGACTTTGTCCACAAATTTGTTCAGACGCATGAAATCAAACGTATGGTGAAAACGTCTTGATCAGTTTTCGGTTGAATTTAAGTTAATGTTATTTGTGTTGTTTGTGTTGACTATCCCACAGTAGCAATAAAATCTTTCTACAAAATTATATGTAAGAGTTATCTTTCCTCCGAAATGTAAGTATTTAAAGTTAAAAAGGCAGGCATGTGCAGAAAAATCATAAAACATAAATATTTGAAATTACATAAGTAGTGAGCGAATATTCAGTTATTCGCATAATGTTGAAAACCTCTTTCTAATTGTTTCACTTTCGTCAAATTTAAAGGAACTTCTGGTTTCGACCTTTACGTAAAAATACACTAGTTTTCTTTCTAGTTATCGTAGAAATAAAAACTGAAAAAGGGTGGTCTTTGAAATAAAACGATAAAAAATGTTTTTCTAAAATTTGGCCCAAAACCGATTTTTAACGCAGGCGGATACCTAATGTAATTTATGATGCTGAAGAAAAACAACATAAAGCAGCGGATAACAAACGTTTCTTTTAATAGAAGCGGTATATGGAAATTTTATTTCAAAATAATAATAGTGTCAAACAAAACGAATTTGAAGGATTCCTCATCTAGAGAAGCAGAGTATTTGCCACGACACTTTTCGCACTGCCTGAATTATTGAATAACCGACTGCAGTCTAGTTGAAAGATCGAACACAATTCGTAAATGGATTTTTTTCCTGCATAATTTATTTTTTAAAATGCGGGTGTAAGAATATTATAAATCCCAATATGTCTATTCATTACTTTTTTTAACTATCATATTTGATGTTTAAACAAAATTTGAATCGATTTCTTGATGCGTGACTTGCAATGGAAGACAACTGTGGTAGAAGGCATCCATTTCGAAGTATACATTTCCAGAGTGGGTTACTTCCGCAAGGCATTGAAAAAATTCTGATGCCTTGATGCCAAATTCTGATTGCAATTATTTCATATTTTCCCAGCGAACAGTAATCGCACGTAGAACAATTTTAAGTTATGCTTTAGACTTTGTTGAAATGGTACTTGGTTTCGAATAATGTATAACTGTACCTGATTCACGTCCACCACTAGACACATCTACAGTTTTAAGATTTATGGTCAAAAGGTAATACTTTTTTTCCTCGCGCACTTTCAGGAATCGCCTGAGTTCCGAGCAGTGTCTGAAGCACCCCTGGCTGGCGACAGCGGGCCTCACGCAGAAGCGGCCCCTCTCCACCGAGAAGCTGAAGCGCTTCATCATCCGCCGAAAGTGGCAAGTGAGTGCTCCCTTTTTTTTATCTCATGACTCAAGACAGTCCTCGGCGAATGCGATCCGTCGCGGGGCGGTTGATGGGACGGATAGCGCTCCTCTGACAGTGAGTGACGGGGTTCAGATAGCCGAGGGGCACTCGACGGAAAAGAAGGGCGCTTTGTTTCGAATCTTACTTGAGGGCGTAATCCCGTTACGAATATTTACAAACGGGAATTCCAGCGACGGTAACTTATCTTTCGGTAATAATTTTTTGAGAAAAAAAAAACTTTATTGTGGCTTGAGCTTGATACTTAGTTTCATGAGTATACACATACATATCTCGAAAAATCAAGATAGATAAATGATATTTTAAATGTAAATAATTCCCAAAGTTTTGTCTTAATTTAGCTCATAGTAACTTCTTTCAAAAATGCTTTTTCCTAATCCATTCAACTTTTCCTGTTTAATAAATCAAATGAAGTATCATGAAGAGGACTAAATATCATTGAGTCCACGTGCCGAGTGGATGGATAATAAATCACTTATATAAATAGGTTTTTAAAAAAATCCTGCGTTTCTCTTGTCTAAAGGTCAACATAAAGGCAAATGTATAAGAATTCCTTTCAGAAATTTATATATGTGTGATTCATGAGAATATCATAGTATACTAGACCAGAGAGAAATGTTAGACCCTTTTTACGCCTTCTTGCGCTTTTTGAGCCTCATTGCTGGAATAAAATAAAATGTCATTGTTTTCTCCATGATGTGGGGCCCTATTTTGCAAACTGCTTTCCATTTATAAATTAATGCGGATTACGTTACATATGCATACTCAGAATAAATATACCTCAGTATATAACCAAATTAGTAAGAAATACCACTTTAATAAGAGTAAACAGGAATAAAAATAAAATAAGAATCCGGCCTGAAGATTTTTTCAAGGGTCCTCCTCGGGTAGAGATTCAAACAAGGTATTTCTTCTGTGAGGGGTCTGATTATTTGTATTACAATATTGACACCTCTCACAGAAAAAAATCACTTGTTTTACCCTTGAGAAAGTCTTCATGTCGGATTGTTACTTTATTTTTATTTCTTTTTACTTTTATGAAAGTGGTATTTCTTACTAATTTGGCTATGTTCGTTTGTACTTCAGTAGTAGCAGCACTAGTGCTCTCTAAATGCAATTGATATTTCTTAGTTTAATATAGAAATAATTTTAGTTTTGTTAGTTTGTTTCTGAAATATTTTTAATTTGAAATTTCACAATGCTTATATTTTTAATGGATGCGGACTTGATTTCGATTAATTGGTTTGCTGTTTTGTTTTATTTTAAGTACGCATTGTAAATAAATTGCTCTTAGGTTAGTCGTGTGCTTTTGTAATTAAACTATTTATATATATATATATAATATAATGAAAAACACATTTAAATAATTATTCAACCTGTATTCTCCATGATTTAAGCCACGACTCTGCCATTTATTCTCAGCAAATTATTTAAATGTGTTTTTCATTATTTATATATATATATAATAATGTTAGTTACATATTTTTCGCAAATAACCAAAATAAAATGTATCTTTGTTGATCTAAGGAGGAATTGACTTCATTAAAAAATAAAGTTTTTTTTGTTTTCTTCCGAAGCTACTGAATTGCTCACAGAGATTGCACGAATTTCGGCAGATGAATTGGACTAAAATATTACAGCTTGATTATTAAAAATGAAATCCTTTCACTGCTTTGAGATTTACGAATGTTTTATTATAAACTAATTCTGGATGTTTCTTGCCCACAGAAATCGGGTACAGCCATTCGAGCCCTCGGCCGGATGGTGTCTCTGTCCCGTTCCTCTCTGGGCAGCAGCTGCGACTCTTACTCACCCCTGGGCTCGCCGACGAGCTCGCGGTCCCGATCGAGATCCTCCCTCATCTCCAGAAGCGAGACCACTGATTCGGCCGAGAGCGACGTGTTTCAGGATCTTTCCAGATGACCGGTCCATTTTGGGGAGCTCCTCTGAAACTCGTTCAAGACCAGAAAGGGAAAATGTCCAGGGAAACAAAGACAGTGAAGAAATTATTGCTTCTTTTTGATATCGACCACGGACACTGAGACCTTTTAAACGCGGAATTTATTTCGTATTTACTCCTCAATCGCCCCCCCCCCCCCAAAAAAAAAACGGAAAACCTCGGAACTTTGTCTAAAATCTTCATATTATTTTAAGTTTTTTTTTTTCAAAAAAAAAAATGTTTATAATAAATAGAGCAATCTCTAACACAGCTCTCTAATACTTTGTTTTCCCGTCGTAAAAATTCTTTTTGGAGCAATTCCTAGATTTAGTTCATACATATAGAGGATTGAGTGACGGAACGTTTCGGAGATTATCTTGCTATTTCAGCGGCATTTGAATTCAACAGTATCAAAAGTTATTTGTCTAAAGAATCCAAAAACTTCTTACGTTTTCTTAAACGAACATGAAAGCCCTTTTATTAATTTCCATGAATTTAATTAAAAACAATAGTAGTAAATTTTCACGATTTTCCGAAGTTCTTATTGAAACGGAACACGGCGAAATAGTTCTAAAATTGGATTGGAACGCGAATTACTCCTATGTGTCTATTACACTAAGGCAATGTTTGGTTGATCTTAAAATGAATTTGATAGTTTCAGTGCCAAGTTGTATTTTTGAGAGATATTTCGGACACATAGGTCTCTATTCTTCATGTGTAAATAGATGCTTGTGAAATTGGATGGAACCAGCCGAGACTGTTTCACTTGTATTCAACCATAAAAGATTTATGAACGCTTCTCTGTATTAATTATATGTTGTAAAATGCAGTAACAGTAGTTTTCATCTTGCAGTATTATATATAATTTTGAAGCATTTGCACAAATTCACCATCTTTAATTTCTTGACATATTTGACAAAATAAGACCATTAACTTACATAATTGCTTAAAATAATAAATAATAGTATCGCAAGGCCATTTTAATACTAATAAAATTAACCCACGTTTCCTTGAGATTTCAATACAAATGAAAATCTCAACTACAAGCACTTATTATTTCACATCTATATTTTCTAATTATGTTTAGTCTTCAAAGGTTTTAGCATCAGATGATCATAAAATTTCCCTTTAATTTATTTCTCCCTTTTATTCATTTACATTTATTTACGTTTCCCGATGTAAATAAAACTATTTATGTGATTGCTAAATTCAGAGACTTTTCACATGCTTAAATATGTTGTATGTCAAAATAAAAATTTTTAGTTATTAATTTGTCATTTCTTTATTTTTTTAAATACTTTTTCTCAGCATGCCTTTCTTTGAAATGCAAAATTTTTAGTGTTGCAACTTATTTTTCAGTTGTTAAGAGTTTCTTCTTAGAAATTGCGAATTCAGGTTTTACTTGAAACTTTTAAAAGTTATTTCAAAGCAAATTTTTTATATTTGATGGTATCACAATGGACTTTAAATGATGTAATTCACTTCCGTTGTGTATGAACAGAGAATCTTTTTCTGAAAGTGAAAAAGAAGAGATTTTCTTATTGAAAAGCAGAATGGCGATGGAAAAAGAGGTTGTGAATATTATGTTTGAAATCAGCATGGGAATGCAGTAGTGTTATTTAATAAATTTTATTAAACAATTGTAGAAAAGTGTTGGATCCGGCAAATGAAAATGGGTCCCGAACAGAGGAAATGCGAGTCACCTTGGTAAGGTGTGGACTGGCTGGAGAAGGGTGGTGGGTAAACTCCAGCCCCTGCTGGTCCCGGCTGACACTCGGAATACGTAGGACCTGCGAAGGAAAGAAATTATAATTTAGTATGCTTGTGGAGAATGGTAGGACCGAACTCGCCACGCTAGGATTTGTAGCAGAGTCACATGACCACCAGACAAAACGGATCACTCGTGTCCGGAGGTTTTTATCTGTCTCATAAAGCTACCACCACATGCGTAATGTCAGAACTTTTAATTTCAATGCGTGAGGCCCACATTTTCGCAGAATAGCAAACTGAACAAACTACGCTATCATGAATAATTTTTCTCCAAATGAATATCATATTGTAGGAATATCAACTAAGAGGTAATTGCACATAATACTAATAGAGCAATTAAATTATAAAAGTAAATAAAAATTCTTCCAACATATTGCATTTATTTCATAATCGCCATTTTTGGCGGCGAGTTACTTGGCTAGAATTGGTAGCCGTTGAAACTTTCAATCAGATATTTAAGATATTAACATTTTATATGGAGTTTTGAAAAACTAGAGATTTGAAAACAATATACGAAAGTCCAGAAACTAAATATTTTTAAATTGTCTGATATAACATCATATATCAAGTTTTTATTCTGAATTGTAAATATTGCATAAAATTGTAAATATGTTTTTCCATAATGGGTCATCTTGCTTGCTAGTATTCATATTTTAAGGAGTAAAAAATATAATAATGTTAGTTTGTAAAAACATATATTCATTTTTACTGTATGAAATTATAGAATATAATCTGATGATTGAAATCTATAATTTCTTAGATTTACATTAATATGACCATGAAAATCTTTTATGTGTTGTATCGATTCAGCTTCAGACCACATATTCACTGTAAAGGGATATAAGATATAAAATTTTCTACTAAAGGGATAATTGTTTCCATTTCCCCCCACCCCTCAAAAACAACAACCGGGTTTGCAAGTATGACATTTTTATATAATTTGCAAAGTTTATGCAATACAGATACATTTGTGAATATTGCACATGCGTATTTTCACTCACTCCAACAAGAAGCTCGTCGTCTTCGATAAATTTGATATAATCTTAAGATTTTTCATACTGCAATACCTAAATAAGATATTTATTCTATGGTGTAGAATACCCTTAAAAATGAAAGGGAATTCCAGAATTGAAAAAGTGTAAAATTCTTTAGTTCCAAATAAATCCAGACTGCAATCCATCTCGGATCTTTACAATACGCTCCACATGTTTTCAAAGCCAACCGTAACGGCGCTTTTATTCCAAGTAGGTAACACTTACCTCCCCCTCCTGAGTCCGTGCACTGTGAATAAAGTGTTGTATGTCCGGCCGACTTCGGTCCAGTGGTCTGAATTTAGAAGGCGCTTCTCAATCGAGTACTCGTATCTGCATCTCCCTTCGAAAGGTGGCGACCACGTCAAGATCGTCCACGTCTGCCCTGAACTCAGCGCATGGGGTGCAGCAACGGGTCCCGCAGGATTCTCGTCTTCTGTCCAAAAACAATTTCACAAGTGTATCGTCCCAGCTTTGAAATATGAAGACAGAATTCAATTTTTAAATATTTTGCTGCCTTTTGAAGTTTTACAATAACCACAATTGATCGAAACTTCGATTTGTGAATCCATTCATTATAAATGCTTAAATTTTCTTTAAATTTTGCATTTCTGCGTATTTCTCCATCTAAAATTAATTACATACATTTATAGGGACAAAATGACAGATAACAACAATGTAAATTGCAAATTGAAATTAACTGCATTGAAACTGGCGCAAAGCTCTATGCAGATGTTCTTAACCCCTTTCAGTGGTAAAAAATGATGCTCAAAGGTTTGTTTGCAGGAGCATGGTTTCAAGTCGTTAATTGATTCATTATAAAAATCTTTTCCCGATTTCCGTAAGGTATCGAATACTTAGTGCGGCCTCGTTGTGAGCGACAATGGGCTGTTTGATCACGACAAAACTTCTCAAAAAAACATTTAATTTTTTTTTCTTCTTAAGAGTAAGTGTAATATTGAATATAGTTTGTAATAATATATTTCATGCACAATTTTCCATTGTAAAAATGTTATATATAAACACATAATTTTGCATTTGAAGCAAAAAGCAGTTTCGGAGATTGAAGAGAGTTTCGAATTTTTAAGTAAGCTTTATTGCAATTCGAGAGGCAGGTATTTTGTACAAACAGCGTAAAGGTAAAAAAAGGAACGAAATCATTTATCCCTGGTCTTGTATACCATGATATTCTAATAAATCTGATACGTGTCGATTCTGACAGGAACTCTCACACGTGCTAACATTGACAAGGGAATTGCTAGGATACTTGAGAAGAATCTATTTACATCATTTGTGTCTCAGCACAAGGGAACCGATGACGCAGCATATTTACAAAGCTTCAATTGATTTAATTAAATAGAAGTGGAATGGGATCGGAAAATAAGAAAATATTTTTGATAAGGGCTGAATTAAACTAAAAATTAAGAAATTAATTAAGATTAAATTAAACTTTAATAAACAGAGAGGCCAGTTATGTCCTTACAGAATGATAAATAACATTTGGTATCAAAATGTTTAATTTTTAAACGTTTGATATAAAAAAAATTAGTATAGTGATGGAAGCAATGCGTACTAACAATAAAAGGACCTTAAGGTTTCGTAAGATCACAAGATCTCCTGGAGGCAAATATTGGGAGCTAAAGGTTTTTTTAAACTCAAAATTATGATAGCAAATATAATTACAAAGTAATAATTTAGTTTGAAATTCTCTTCTCCACGCACCCATAGTTTAATTAGAAGTAATGAGATGCGAACTTGACGATGACGTATCATTCAACTGTAAGAAGGGTAATAGTTTAAGACAGATCCAATTATTTGTCTTAATTAATTTGTCATTAAACAATTTAATAAGGTTAAAAAAAGTAATACCGGTAAAAGCGGGTCAACCTTTTAAAAACTCATCTCCTTTCAAAGAAACATACATAATAATAATGCAATACTGGTAAAAGCAGGGAAAAAGTATATGCGATTAAAAGATGCTGATGAATATGACCATTTATGCTTTGCTCCTTGCCTAAGCGATTTCGAGCTTAAGAAATGAAAAGAATAATTGAAAAAATTGAAATAACTGGATATTCAATACATTTAAAGCATATGACGAAAGACTTGCTTTTAACATCCCAAACAACAACTGAATAATTGTCAATGAATTATAAATCTTATTTAGCCCAGATTATTTAAGTGAGTATGAATTGACTCCATTGCAGGTAATATGAAATAACACGAATTTAAAATTATAATGAAACCAAAACTTTTTTGTATCATACGTTTGTTTCTTCGAAGGTGTCTCTCGTACGAATAAGTCTTCCGCTTCACGCTTGTTGTGCCGTAGTCGCTGAAAAAGAGACGCACACGAATGAGAAAAATGCAGGACATGGAATATTACTATGGCATATTAATCGCAAAAAGCCCTAAAATTCGCAACAAAGAAATTAAATACATATTATTTAATGTTTCACATCATTATTTTATTCAAATGCCTATTGTTTGTGTACAAAAAAATTAAAATGAGAATTAAATTATCAATAAACATGTTAGATTACTTATCTATAGCGGAAACAATACTAAAAAATAGAACGTGCACTTGCGCTTTTTGTTTATCATATCTAGCATACTTTCGTCCAGAGATGATATGCCGCCTTCCGTATTTGGTAGGAGCCCATTGATGATATGGTGGTCAGGCGAGTGTTTACTAAAAAATAATAACCAGCTACTATTCTTTAAGCAAACCATACATCGAAACGATTTAGAAGGGGGCAACTGGCTGCCACTGGAGAAAACTGAATGCTTATGCTGAATCTGTATCCCCAACATCCATAATACAAAGGCGCAATCTTAAATTGAAATTCGACTGTCACAGTTTGAGGAATGTCAGTCATACGTTGCCAAAAATCCTGCATCACTGTCAAAGAAGTCTAATACACTCTGTTCAGAATAAAGTAATAAAACGTTATACTGAGGAAAGATATAGCTTTTTTTAAAAAAATAAACCCAGTAATCGTAAGTTATTTGTTATCAGTGGACAAACCAATTGTTTTTTATGGCTACAACAAAAAAGAAAAATCTATCTTATTCACTGTTCAATCAAGATAAACTAAAGTTCCAACTGGACAACTTTTCTATCGTCCCTGATGTTATAGCATTGGAAATCTCTACCATACAAACAACAACTACACTTGAACGATTTTTCGTACTCATGTGAGCATAAATTCGTCTTGTAATTAAGCCAATTATTTTCTACAGAAATGTAATGCAATTTTCTGAGGTATCATTAGAAACTCTAACAACAACTTTACAATCAAGGACACTGCGAAGTATTCCGTCTTGTAATGGTTGGTTATTTTTTCCATACCGAAGAAACATCTCCGTGGTTCTAACCAACTATCTGAATTGAATAAGAGGGGTCTGCCCATTTAGTAGGTCTCGACTTCGAAAAGATTAGAATATTACAATATGGGAATTGAACTTGTTTTACATTGAGTAAAATGACAGCACGAGAAAATTGAGTTATTTAATATGAATGTTTTTTCATGCGTCACATGTATGAAAACCTTTCAAAAATTCTTTCTAAGCAAAAAAAAATTATGTATTCTTATTTTAAAGGAAAAAAATGAAAAGATATCAAGAGAAAGTAAAACCTTTCTTCCACAGGTAGAGAAGGCAATATTTTAACTGCAATCGATTCTTCATCAGATTGATTTTTGCAACTTTTTTGGGAACAACCTGTGCTTTCTGGATCTAGAACAAAACAGAGGTAGTTTAGTTAAAAATGAACTTTGATACGAGAAAAGGATAATATCGTGCAACGTAATAGTCTTGTTACATTCAATTTTTAATTATACAGTTGAAGATTCATTTTTGAGCAAACTAATTTCTTTTTGAAATAAAAAAAAATGATGGAAAATCCTCTAGATGAATTCCCAACGTATAAAAAGAACCACGTTTTAGTTGTTTATTTTTATTTCCAATAATAGTCTCAATGGCTGCAAAAGCAATACCTAGAATCTTTCGAATTCTTTCCGAAAGATGCAAAGAAAAAGGGGAATAAGTAAAACTGATCTATGTTTGTTTAATTTCATCATAATAATGTGAGAGAAAGTATCAATAATTTGTGATCCCTTCCTAGCTGTCTTTCCAGAGCTTAGGAACGATACGTTGAATTAACAAATGAAACTGTAATATTTTATTTTCATAATATTACAAAAACAAAAAAATAACAATTTATGAAATGTTTTTTACTCACACTTTTTATATTTTGAATGAATGGCAGTTGAAGACTGATAAGATTGAACTCGCAATGTTCTGGTTTGTAGCCAAGTAACATAATTCCAAAAGTAATTACTTGGACACGGTAAATGTTATCTGACTTATGAAGCTAGCACCACATACTCTCCCACTAGTGAGGTGGGACTAGAGAGTGTGCGTTGTTGGTGCTGTTGATGGTGGTGATTGGTGATGTTGGCTGTTGTATTTAATGTGCCTGACGACTTTTGCTGCCGGTAGAGTACGCCACAATATCTGTACAGAGGTTGCTTATTCAAGGTCGTGGGTCAGCATTTCGGATGAATGGCAGTTAAGGATCGATAGGATGAAACTCGTAACGTTTTATTTAGTAGCTGAGTAACATAACTACTATACAAAAGTAATTATTTCTGATTGGCAGATGTTACCTGGTTTATGAAGCTTTCACCACAATGTTATGAGTTTGCAAATGAAAAAGAAAACTACGAAATTATTAAGCAAAAAATTATTAGAAAGTCATGGTCAGTTTATCCTTACTTTCAAATGTTGTGAAGGATTGATTGATTGTGATAAAATATAGTTTCCAATATCATTTTCATGAATATAGAGTGGATATACTATGGCACTTTACATTGTTTCTTTTCGAAGAAACTATTTTTATTCTTTTTGTTCTATGCTTCAAAAGCTGTAAGCATTTCCTGTCAACAATTTTTTATGTTTCTATTATAAAGGCATGAATAATTTTACTATATTCTTTTATACATCCATTTATACTCCATAAGAGAGTGCCATTTATTCTATTAAAACATTTTTTTAAAATCAAAAATGACAATAACAATATATTGAATAAAAACTGCTCTTAAGAACATATTAGTTTACTACAAGCTGTATTTTTTAAATTTTTTTCTTTCTTTTTAGTCTTGAATTTAATATTTATTATTATAAATATCACAGGACCCAGAAATAAATTTTTCTTGAAAACCCCTACCAGGTAGCGATTTTCTCACGAATCGAAAATTTGAATCAAATCTCAAAAGACTAAAACGGTGCATTGCCATACCCATTTTAAAAGGTGTTACTTTTCTAATGTATCTGTATTTCTTAAAAACTTGATTTAACACAATTAATATTTCTTTATGACTAACTATCAGAACCTTTTTCTATCTATTGACAATGTCATAGAGTGTCATCTCGTAAATTTTTGTGGTACTTGCATTGTTTTCACAGAATGATAACCTAAGGGTACCTCAAACTGTTGTGGGAAGGCGCTATATGACTTTATACAAAGGCGAATACGCCCACTCCAGATCCAATGGCAACTATGCAGTAATTGTAATAACCAATTTGAATAAAATGTTAAACTAAGTACATTCATAGTTTTAAAAAAAATTTAAATAATCAGTTTATATGCTCATAAAATTGAAAATATTTATATGTAAAAACTATATGATTCGGATATAAATAGTTTCTCCGACAAAACACAATTTTACACATCAAAAAACGTCGATCAGCTAAGTTTGGTTTTTCAGTTATTGTGCACTAAAGGTAGCACATCAGGAGTGTATGATTGAAGGTCCCAATTTTAATACTGTAGAATCAAATAATATTTTCAGTACCTCCGACGGAGAGCTGGACCGTCGATATCGCCGAGCCAGCTTCATTTTCCAAGTAGCACGTGTAGATGGCGCTGTCGGCGACATTGACGTCGCGTAGAACCAAACGGCAGCAACCTCTGTGATTACTGAAGACATCCATCCGCAAGCTTGTTTCGACTCTCTCGGCGTTTTTGAACCTGCAACGATGCAAAAGCTCGTTCAGAGATGCGTAGGATTTCTTTAAAAGGGCTTGGAATTAAAATCTGAAGCGAACCCCTCACCATACGACGTGAGGCATCGGTGCTCCTATTATCCTCCATTCCATGACGACAGATTCTCCCGGACTGCAAGATATGTCATCGGGGGATTTCAGGAATTTT
The DNA here is from genome assembly GCA_026289955.1 of Argiope argentata. NCBI lineage: Eukaryota > Metazoa > Arthropoda > Arachnida > Araneae > Araneidae > Argiope > Argiope argentata. The sequence goes on from JAOUZG010020842.1 coordinate 3,725,576, forward strand.
GGTTCCTCAGGACTAAGTTCACGATTACCTATGTTTTGAAGCGAAATAAAAGTTAACCGAGTTGCAATCCACCTACAAGGGAGTGATTCCAAAATTGGGAGAAGAATGGCATGCAATTTATAGTGTGGGAAAATTATTATTATTTTGTTGAATGCTTTGCGTTACAGGTGCAGTATTCAAAACTTCTGAATTATTCTGCAGGAAAAAATGACACTTTTTCTCCTTATGAATATTAGTTTTATATTCTAAATGCCCCAAATCTCACTCTGTGCATATATATGTGACCAAATTAATAAAAATAACAAGTTAACAAAAATAAAAAAGTATAAAAATGAAATAAGAATCC
>JAOUZG010020842.1:3735921-3752211 GCA_026289955.1 Argiope argentata
TATATATATATATATATATATATATATATAAGAAGCATCAAAACTTCGCGTAGCAATTAATGATGGAATTGCAAAATATAACTATAAATTTTCCGGAGATGGTTCATCAAGAAGTGTATTCAGTGAGAAAAAAAAGAAAGATATAAAAGAAATCAAGAAATAGGCTTCATACAAAAAAAATTAACCGAATATTAATTCTCATAAATAAACTTAATCTTCGCCAGATGGATAATCGCCACGACTGTCTATTGAAGCAGATATTCATGTGCTCAAAACAATTATCTTGGCAAAATAGTCTTTCTGTTGTCTTAAGATTAAAGATAACTTTCCTTTTAATGACATTAATTTCATTTTAATAGATTTTTTAAATTTAATTTTGATAATATTTTGCTTATAGCGCAATGTCTGATCCTCCTTGGCGCGTTTTTTGATAGCCATAATTTTGAAAATCAAACTGCAGGAAACCAAATGCAAGACCGCGCCATGTTGGTGATTTTGATCTTTCATCAATACGCTTAATTCGGTTTGTTACTTTAGTTTAAACAATATTTTTAAATGCTACAATAAAATTCAAATTCAGAAATCAAAACATTCATCTCTGTCACAGAATTTTCGTTTCCTCTGTTATTTCGTAATATATTGTAACGTTTTGGCCGGGGCTACTGGTGAGTTGGGCCGTAAACAAACCAGGACGTGGAGAAATAAAAATCTATTTATTTCCAGCTGTAATACACATATAATTTGCACAATTACACCTTCTTGGTTAAATAGGCTACGAACACATAGGCAATTAAGTTCAGAGTTCCACTAGGGGAAGGTGCTATGCCTCAAATAAGTAAGGTAGTCTCTCTCGTAGAAGAAGGAGGGTGGAGTTCTTGAAACTCCCCCAAGATCTGGCCCGAGGTTCGGGATTCTCTGCATTTCAATTAACCTGCTGGGTTTTGTAGAGAGTAAGGTGATGAACTGGCTGGAAGGGCAACTCAGAAGACAGCTGTTCAACTAATTGGAGGTATTTCCAAAGCTCGGATGAGCTTTCACACTTCAGACGAGACTCTGAATGGTTCCAAAGGTTCCGATGAACTCCACGTGGGCTCGGCAACAGGGCGAGGCGGCCTTCGTACCTTCCAAATTCTCTCCTGAGAATTTTCCACAGAATTCCAAGTTGAATCCTCCCTCCAAGCACCAGCTGTTGCTTCGTCAGTCTGCTCCTAACACTTCGCTTTCAATCCCCCTCCTCCTTTTTATCTCGGTCTCAAAAACCGGCCCTCGATGACAAATGACCAATCACAAGAGAGGGGGAAACGGCGTCTAGCAAGGAGACGTCTTGGTTCCGTCTAGTCTGCAATTTCCACCTTCCACAAATTCCTCCGTTATCTATAATTGCTTTCCCGTGGGAATGCAATTTGATATATTTCTCCTTATCTATCCGAAAACGTCACAATATACAATTTTTAATTTGAAATAAACATTTAATTGAATTCATGGTCGTTGCAAATGATAACGTGAGATGTTTTTAATACATTCCACGGTCATCCTTTTAACAGCATAAAATTCCTCACTTTTAATAGTGTAAAATTCCATACTTTTAACAGCATAAAAAGTCAATCATTTGGTCGAACAAATAAGTAGCCAAAGGCAGCTAGAATTACAAATTGTTATGTGATAAATATATATATTTCTTTTCTCTAATAGTGGATAATTTTACAAAACAGCATTCTTTGCTTGAACATTATAAAAACGTACATGGGGAAAAGATTATTATAGATCTCTATGATTTGCGATTAAAACCCTAAACGACGATAATATCTTATAGATTCTTTCCTGATCAAGAGGCTGACTTTAAATCAGGTTTTTAATCTAAAGATAATTTAATTTTTAATTTTTATTTGTTGCAGTTGTTGTTACTTATGCACTTGCAATGGACAAGCCCCGCTGATACGATCGGCAGAGTTTAAGCCTAAGATATGTGTCTCTTTGTTTTACAAGTAGCGCCATCTAGGGCCAAGAGTACGACTTAGCTACAATTTTATTTGTTGTATATTGAATACGAAATTTTGTCTACACTTACCGATGACTTGTAAATAGGATTGAGTTTGCGCCGATCCATAACAGTTGGTGGCTATGCAAGCATATTCTCCACTGTCTGTAGATTTTGCGTTGAATATGTCCACATACACGCCGAACTCGACCTACGAAAGAAGTCTCTGATTTTAATTGCAACGCGCAGTTTATAGTTGAATAGGGTTAGACATTGAAGCCCATTAACGTTAATTTTGTCAATGTGAATAAATACCTGGCTTAACCACAATATGATGTAACCTATACATTCATGCGCGCTGATGATGTCAGGAAAAAAAATCCCACAATGCCGCAGTAACATATGTAAGTTTCAGTTTTGACAGTGAAGGTAAGAATAGAATGAAAGATGTATGGTTGTATGTCACGTTAATACATTAGAATATTTGAATTCGCGCGATTGAAAGTATGTAATAATATTTTTATATAAATATTTGTGCCTACGTCCTCTTCTAGCAAATAAAAAAATGATAAGAAAAGAGATTGCTTGGATTAATGATTTCGATATTTAGGTTAACTTCTTCATGTTAGAATACCTCGATTCTTCTGATTTAGAAGGTCCTAGAAAGATAGGTAAGAGTAATATTTTTTAATTCAAGGTCTATAAATCCCAAAAATTAAAATGAAAACTTTTTGTTTGAAATAGAAAAATTGAGTCATAGAATGTTACTTCTAAAAATTAAATAACTTAATCACAAAATTTTATGTTTAGTATATGATTTCTCATCCCAATCCTTGCTATTTTCTTTTTATAGAAATGAAACAGTTAGAGAAGAACCATGATAGTAGAAATTCAAACAAACAAACAAACAAATAAATAAATAAATCTCTCTGTCTGTCTGTCTATATATTCTCTGCCAAGACCTAACTAAACTAGTTAGTACGAAAAATTAACATTTACGTTCAATTTTGTCGTTTTTTAAAACAATTAATACACTTCTGTATTCAAATAATAATAGTGCATGGATAGTATTTGTTTGAATGGTATGATGAAATAAATAAAAAAATCAGTACATTTTTAACAAAAAGGACTGTAGATGTAGAGTATATTAGAGTATTTTGAAACCATTATTAACTTCTGTTGGACTTACCAAATTGCCAAAAATGTATCTAGAACTTTCTGGAACGGGCTTTCTGTTTTTCATCCACACAATCTCTGGATCTGGATCTCCCATAATTGAACAATAAAGTCTTGTACGGCACCCACACTGTGCTACTCGGTTCTGCAAATGCATCACGACCTCCGGAGGGTATCCAGATGCTTGAAGCTTTTCCTGGGGCTTGCAGGGAACGTCGGTGAATTCAATCAGGTTTTTTTCCACAGCATTCTGTTCGGTTGCCAGATTCTTGTTCAATTCGTCACTAGGGTAAGAATCAAGAAAAGGATCATCCAAAATTTTGTGAATATCATTCACTGCTTCCAAATCTTTCTCCAGTGAAGTAAGCTCAACTTGCAGAATAGATTCCAAAGATTCAAATTGTTCCGCTTTTCGGCTGAAGCTTCTCTCCACCTCTTCGGCAAGTTGTAGCAACTCTTCGACGCTTTTTTCTTTCAGATTAAGCCTGAGGGAACCTTCCGGAGTTTCTTTTACTTCATTCATCTTTATTTCATCTTCAAGCCTCAAAGTACTCACCGTTAAATTAGTTTCTGTACTTGGGAGGATATAGGGAGACACGTGGATAAGCCAATCTGGAATTTCCCATTTATTTGCTTGTGGATCTTCATTGGAATCTTCAGTAGAAATATGAAACATTTTATTATCTTTCACAGTCTTAAGACTTACTGAATCATCGCTTATTTTAATTGGTGACTCGATTTCTTGTTCATTCATAAGAAAAGAATTTGTGTTGTTCCAAAATTCAGAATCTGTTTCGTTTGACGTATCAGTTTCATATTTGTTTGATTTTAGAACGCTAAAACTAAAAAGTCTTTCTTTCGTTTCCTCCAGCGAATATTTTTCACTTACAGAATACGTTCCAATTTCGGTTTGTCTGTCATAAGAAATTTTTTGATAATTGTCAAAAGGTTTGAAATCTGTCGTTTTTGGTAAATCTGTGGTCGCTATTTGACGCTGAATTGGAAGGACACTCATAGCAGGTTTCCAAGTTCGAATGGCCGTTGAACATAAGCTTATAATATCTTCGAAATCCCCAAGAGACTGGTATCGAATTGTAGCCTTTTCAGAAAGATAGGAGCACTCCAAATTCTGAAAAGTTTCAAGCGAATGAATGGCAACATTCCGAATTGATTTGTGACAGAGGAATGATTCACTGCATTGTTGCTTCACCGGCTGCTGTACTTCGAATAGTGACAGACCTTCAAAAGTCAGAGGAGGACAAAATATTAGTACTGAACAGGAAGACTGATGAAGTTCACATGGAATAGAAATCTTCTGAAAATAAGTGGAATGTTTTCCTTCATTTTGTACAGCAGATTGCCGAAAGGTGTCAATTCCATCAGGTTCCCGAGGGTAGTTGTTTTCTAAGAAAAAATCCGATGAATCTGCTTGTTGCGAAACATCCAAAAAACAAAGAGGATCAAACACTTGTAGAAAATTTTCATGAAGTATCCATGAATAAAGGCAATTTACAGCAAAAAATTCATTTTCTGTTAAAGTATTTGCTGTTTCAAACAGCATGTTTGAGAAACCTACCTTGTAAAAATTATCACAATGAAATTTGAAAACCGGGCAATAAGCCGGCAGAGCCGTTTCACTAGCAAAATTTGGTGCCTGGCAAAGCAGTTCGGAGCACGTGTTGCAGATGTAACTAAATTGCGCACCAGAGAGACTGCTTAAATCGGTGATCTGAGCATTTGATGATATTTTCATTAAACCATCTTCGTATTCACGAATATCAATCTCTAAATCACGTGGTAATTCGAACTTAGTTCTGCATTCTTCTTGTTCGTCACGTCGCTGCTGTAAGCTCGGGATTTCTTTTTGCTGTTGGCTGTCGAAAGACTTGGTGGATTGTTCATTTATGTCCTCATCTAAGCCCGATCTCTGAAATTCACATTCCTCACTGGGTTCGCTGGTTCCGTAGATGTTGGTGGCTCTCACTCGAAACAGGTAGCCTTCGATACCGTTGGAAACGCCAAGATTTGAGAATGTTTTATGGGTAGTTTCGTATCTTGCCCACAATTCATCTTCAGACTGCAAAATTAAATCAATATTTAAATGCTAACAGTGTGAAATATGACACAATACAATGGCACAAAATTTTGCATAAAAAACAGATACTAAAGATAAAATTAGAAATAAAAAATAAATTAAAATCAAAACTGCTCAAAATGATTTATGATTACAAATAAGAAATAATTATTTTGAATACAAGAAGTGATATCAGTACAAACTGACTTTGAAAGGAACTCTAAAAATAATTAGCACTGATAAGTATTAAAATTCCATGGAATTGATTTGTACAGTCAAACCTCGTTGAGCATCTCGCATAAGGAACAAAACAAAATGTAAACAAGTTATATAAAAAGAAAATTTAAAGTCAATTTCTACTGACACCAACAAAGAAATTTTTTATTTAAGTTACTTTTCATTAAGTAATTACAAATAATATAAAGAATTTATCAAATAATGATTGATTTTTGGAAGAATGGAACTTGCATTCTTCACCTTCACGCGAAAAATACCGAAATCCTAGCATTATACCAATCAAGATACAGTCTGTCGATTTCAGTTTCATTAAAAACTGCTAAAACTCCATTTTAAAGTATTCAAAATGAATTAAATTTAATGAATGAATTAATATTTGGAACAAACTGTATTAATGTCGACTCATCCTCTATAAGTTTAAAAGAATGTATTTGAACATGAGTGGATAAATGGAAAGTATTTTATTAACGATTGCAAATTTGAACAAGATTTATATAGCGAGAGAATGAATTAATAGTAAGAATTGAAGAAAAAAAGTTGCGCTGGATTGATTTGTACCAAACTGTGTTGATTGCTTGTTTAAAGATATTGTTGAGCCTTCTTTAACAAAAATTTGTTTCTGGCCGTGATGGATTGTGGGGCTGGAGGATAGCAATGGCATTGGCGAGCTGGTAAAAGAACATAATAATTAGTTAATTACCGAAAATCTTATGTAGCTGCATTCTGTGTCACAACAAAAAGTTGCCGTGGAGATTTGATCTGGAGAGGTAGAAATAATAGAGGGAAGATAGAGACTATCTTCCAATGAAATTAAGTAGATGGTGGAAACATGAGCAATTCTATCTTATGTTGAGAAGCACGTGCCTGCTATACATTCTGTTAACAATCCTTTTTGTCTAGTTTGCCAAGTTTGAAGCCTGGCCAAAGACAAATATCTTTAGACAATTTCCATATAAAAAAAGGCATCATAAATAATGCATTAAATTATTATAAATTTGTTGGATTATTTTATGTCCAAAATGAAACATATCATCCTATTTCACATGGACTCCTTGGGAAAAAAACCTGTTTTGCTTAAACGAGTGTTTCGCATAACGGGCAAAAACCAAGAACGAATAATGCTGGCTAAACGAGGCTCGAGTTTGTTTGCTAAGCACCCGAAGTCCAAGGTTCAAAATGAAATAAAAGAAATTTTCTTTGGAATTTATAATTCAATTAGAAGACAGGGATGATATTTTAGTTATCAATAAGCATATTTTCAAACTTTAATACAAAAGACATACGCTCTAATTTCCTTTTTAAAGTACACTACATTTCCAAACAAGAATTTTACATGAAATCGAAGTGGGATGCTCTACTTCTGATAAATAAAGATCAAATGATTGCATTACTTGAAATCATAAAGTAAAACGGGTTCTTATTTATTAAATTTAGTTGCATGTCAATATTTAAAATAATTATATTACTTATTTAATTAAATAAATTATATAAAATGAAAAAAATGCGTCTGAACAACAGTAAACAAGCGCTACAAAAAAAAATCATCTTACCATTTTTTTCTCCACGGTATAGTTGAAGATCTCACTGCCGCCGTCGCATACAGGTGTATTCCATTTCAAAACGACCTCGTCATCTTCTGCAAGCTCGAATTTAAGATGCCCACTGGGAGGATCCGGGGGACCTATGAGCGGAGATATTACAAAAACAAATTGGCCAAAAGGAATATTAAAAACCAAAGGAAATCTACAACTGCAAATTTCAAGTTATCATGCGAGAACATTATTATTTTTAAGCCATTATTTGTCTTAGTTTAAATCATAAACCAGTTTAAACTGATTTGAAAGAATCACGAGACTTCACTATACATCTCTATCCCTCTATGATATATATATATATATATATATATATTATTATTATTATTATTATTATTTTAATCTATCATTTTCAATTTTTCCAGCTGGCAAACAAAGTTTTGGAGCTCAACCGATTTTGAGATGAAATAATAGCTATGGTGTCATAGTTCTATGTCAATCTTTTAAAAACGCATCTGCTTTCAAGGAGCATCATACGTAATAATAAAACATCATGCCCTCATATAATAAAAAAGCACAAAAATTCCTTTTTCTCGTACATTTTCAATACATTAAAATAAGATAATTCATTTTCATTAAAAAACCAATTAATTAAATTATTAATTCATTAATTATTTAAATTAATCATAGTAAATAAAATGAATGGTTAAAGAATCGAAGAATAATTAAATCATTCTCTGTCTTCATCCCAAACTGCAAAAAATAGTTAAAATGTTCTTAACTATTGCATTACTTTTAATAAAAGATATATATATACTTTACAGCATTACAGGTTTTTACTGTTGTTTAATGTGTCGTTTACATCACAATACCCTCACTGTCATTTTTTAATTTCTGCAATAAATTACTGTCAAATCAATTAGTTTTTGTTTCTTATTTAGTAGTCTGAGAAAATCATTGAAGTATTTGTTTCGGAGGAAACGAATGCACTGCATTCTTCAAAGTCGTTTATGGAAATATGGATGCAAATTGTTCATTTCAAACATTAATGAAAGAATCTTTTCCTGATAAGACAAAAATATTAAGACTCGAATTCACTTATAATCTTAATTAGAAGATACACAAACTGGGTACAGTTACGAGAAGATTTAATTCAACGGTCGTAGACAGAAGACAGAAATATCATTTTGAAGTAGACAAGATTGCTTTTGTTGCTTGAGATTGTTTGCTTCTTTAATGATTGGCGCAATATAAAGATTAACGGGCCAATTAATTCTGCCAAAGTGCAAAGTCATCTCAAGTGGAATACAGATTATTCATTAGGATTGTTTACAAAGCATGAACCGGCATCCTGGCAAAGGGGTAGCGCATCTTCCCCGTGATATGGACGTCCTGGGATCGAGTCCCGATTCAGTCATGGTTATTCTTCTTCTGTGTTCTATCTGTGAGTTGCATGAATGGGCTCTCCTGTAAAAAGGGGCTGTGCAAGATAATGTGATATGTGAGTAGCTAAGACGTACCCTTGGCTCAAGGTGTCACTACTAAAATCGCTAATTGGGCCAGAGAGCTTGCCCATGGCGCCATTAGAAACAATAATAACTAAACTTGATTGGGAAATAAAGAACGTGGCTAAATTTGAGCCAGTAAAGTATGTACGAAAAGTATAAACGGATGATTGCTTTCTGTTATTTCATTTCCAATAAAGCAGCGAGTCTTATGAATCCGTATATTTTACGGACAAATGTTGCTAAGCGTTTGAGCGATGAACGCAACAGTTTTGATCCTTTCGTCAGAGGTATGAAGTGAAAATTCCTTCACCTGTGATGACGACTTTCACATCAATCGAGTCCTCTCCCACAACGTTGCTCGCGACGAATCTGTAAACACCGGAATCCTCGGCTGTCAAGTCCCGGATGCGAATTTCCAGTGAATCAGGGAGCCGGGTCTCCAACATTCGGTCGTTTAAGGGTGGTTCTTGGCCGTTGAAGAACCATTTAATGGCTGGCGTAGGCTTTCCAAAAAAAGTGACCTTCAGTCGCACGGCATCACCGCAGTCAAATGTCAGGTCTTCTTTGTAGGAGGAGGGATATCCAAGTTGAGGCATGCCTACAAGAAGTCCAAGAAGGATTTTATTTTTATAGCCTACTGGTCATTTCTATTAGTACTTTTTAATAAAATTTTATGCCATTTTTTCTAATGTTTTTTCTTCTTCAATATTTCAGAATTACTATATGAAATAAGCTGAGCCACAAAGCCATGTGAGCCATTTTTCTATTAATTTTTCTAATGTATATATATATCATAAACTGGGGAGGTGAAAATTTAGAATTTAACTGGGAAAGTGTGGTCTACGAGACCACATTTTCTTCACACTCAAATTTAGTTTTCTAATGAAAGTATTAGTTCGAAAATCTGTCAATATATTCTGCAGATGATTTTTTCTTGATCTATAAATAGATTTTCGAAATTTTTCAAAATATATTACCATTGAAAAATGTAATTGCTCTTGAACATATATTTTCTTCTCAAATTACATGTTGCAACAAATAATATTCTTGAAAAGACATGATTTTTTTCCGTTATACAATTTTCAATATTTCCTATGTAGAAAAATATATAATGAAAAATTCCGCAATTATGTGAAAAATTAAAAAAAAATGGCAATGGGTAAAATATACCTTTTTTTTATCGGCACCATCGGTTTTCGGGAGCATTGTAAACATACAGATTAAACACTAATATAAAAACAGCTATAAATTATGAAGATATTTCTCTTGCTATATTAATATATTTTAGAATTTTTCAAAATACATAACCATTGAAAAGTTAATCATATTTCAACAATCATATCGAGTTCACATGAATGGGAACTTTCATTAAAAAAAACTTCTTCGGAGCTCTACTTCATAAAGAAGATCTGTAGATTGGATAATATTCCAAGTTTTAGCACCATCTGCTAGGCATTGTTTAACACTGGGACACTAAAAGGGAGGTGCGGTCTCGCAGATATAGAGTGAAAAAATAGCTAAATTATTTTTAAAAAAGCATTCACTGAAACCGGTTGAAAAAGTACAAGTGTATAGAAGGTCACGAAATAGGAAGCTACAATGTCAATTCATTTGATATAGCTAAAAATAGAATAGGGTGATCGAAAGTCCTTGGTTAGCGGTTTGATAGAATGCACCACCTCAGTTAAGGGTTAATAGGACTATCGCCATCACTGTGATTAAAAAAAAACAGCTAAATAGGAAACCAACACCAAATTTTAAACACAATAAACACTTTTTGCCAATTCAATTATTCATAATGAAATAAAGAAATCTTTGATAAGTTAAGAATATTGTAAACATCAGTTAAAATATAGGTCGAGTTTATTAAATGAAAAATGGGAGGAATACTTAAGAGAATGAATATTAGAAAAGGTTAGAAATTTCCTTGTCATCAAGCCATTAACTTTTCTTGGTTTTAATCTTAAATTTCAAATGCAAGTTAGTAATTATCGTATGCATAAATCTATAATACAATAAATAATTAAAAATAAGATGAATCTCAGTTTGAAAGACTAGAAAACAATAGAAAGAATTAAATAAAAGGACGCAATATATACATTTTTTTGGAACATAAAAAATATAGGATTAATTTTTTACGATGTTATTCTATCAAGCGATTCATTTTAGGCTCTGATACAAGTCGGAATCAAATATTTAAGCCATAGATTAACCTCGGCGTAAAGCATCACCTAACTCACGAAAATGAATTACATCATATTTGAGAAGTAATCGTAAATTGTACTTTTAACTATAAGTACAAGTCGGTTTTGTTTTCGCTTTAATATGCTTTGATTTTGTGGAAAGATTGTTGTTTCAACAGTAGCCAACATTTCTAATAACGAATTATATTTTGCTACTGATTTGTTACTTATGTTTCAAGAATATTACAAAAATAATACCTTTTTCAAAATTATCGAAGTATGCAAATAATAATAATAAAGTATTTTACTTAGTATTCTAATGGAAGCTTCTGATGCTGTCCTCCCGAAGGCATTCTGTAGTGAGCATTGCACTTCGCAATCGTCGTCATCCGAATCTACTTCATGCAAGGCGAGTTCAGATTCACCGCTGTCATCACGAGTAACGACAGAACCGGCCCCCTCACGAATTCGGATATCATCTTTGGTCCTTGAAAATACAATAAGTTTCAAAACATTAAAAATATTAAATACTAAGTTTCCTCTATCCAATGAAATTACGTTAAAACCTATTAAGGATTCAAAACCTTTTAATACAAAAAATAATTTTATTATGTTTATTTATTTATTTTATATCATATGAGAACATGAAGTAGTTTTCGTTCGAAGGTTTTGAATAATTGAAGGCAAGGAATGATTGAAACTCGAAGTAGAGTAGGCAAAGAACAAAGCAATATTCATCTTTTAATCGTTTTTTACCTGTCTTTAACAGAATGGCATTATTATTAGTCATCCATTCAAGTTCAAATACATTTTTAAAAACTTGTAGTGGATGATACTCGATGTTAATATAGCCTTTTTAAAAATATTTATTCATTCATTCAATTTAATTTATTTTTTTATACTTTCAATAGAGTTATAGCAGTCTGTAAGAGATATTGAAATAAGCAGGCAGTAGCTCAGTCGGTAAAATGCGAGTATTTCAGTATTTTTCGCGTGAAGGTGAAGAATGCGAGTTCGATTCTCGCAAAAATCAGTGCTTTTTTGATAAATTATTTATATGAATTACAATTATCTAATAAAAAGTAAGCAAAATAGAAATTTTCTTTGTTGACATAAGTAAGATTTGACTTAATTTTTTTATATTATTGCTTTATCTTATTTCTGAAATTATAACACATGAATATGCACCTTTTTTTAGGGGATTTGAATCTATCATCTACATGTGTTTCAGTCCTTGAAAAACAAACGATATAATATATACTAAGTATAGAATTGAATTTATTGTACAAAATATCGTTAGTTTTCACCTCTAGAAAATAATAAAGTAATACAAAATTATGATACACTCCAGTTATTTGAAAGAAAAAACTGATTTTATGGATTGAGGCACAAACACTGAGGGGATTTTTGATGACACATTATCGATGAAGTCGTTTTGTTATTTAGTATTTATAAATATTCCATTTCTTGTAAAAAGAAATAAACTTACTAACTCACAACTTTGAAAGTGAGCTAATACGAACAGCTGATCAAATTTTTGTAATATTTTTTCTTAAATTTAATTTTACTTTTTCTGCGGATAACATCGGATTATTCAAAATATTTCACATCATCAGATTATTCGAGTGATTTCGCATTCCATATCAGATTAATTTCCTGATCTATTTGTTGTTGTTGTTTCTAATGGTACTTGCCATTGGTCAAGCTCGTTGACGCTGTCGACCATCTTAAGCTGAGAGTGCGTCGCTTGTTATTGAAGCAGCACTAACTACAGCCAAGAGTTAGTTATTCGCGCATCGCATTCACTTGAACACCTCTTTTTTTACAGGGGGGGGGGAGACATTCGTATATCTCTCAGATAGAATAGTTGAAGAACAATCATGCCTGAACCGGGATTTAAACCCAAGAAGCTCAGATCACGGGGAAGACGCGCTACCTCTGTGCCAGGGCGTTCACTAAATGAACCAATCAAACAGTGACATTTAAATTTTCACATTTTGATCTTTTCATGATGTTTAGGGGTCAAGAGACAGCAGTGTATGAATAAAAAACGTGATTGAGAAATTAAATCTATTTCTTGATTTGATATTCATGTTGAGCTGGGAGTAATAGCTGATTAAAATTCTAAAAGCAATGATCTAAATTATTATAAAAACTTTCATCTTTTTTAAAAAAAAAATCACCCTAAAATATTAAATTAAAAAATCATTTATTTACATAAGTAGTACTAATTAGGCGAAAAGAAATGGAAAACTGCAGTAAAGATCGTTAAAAACCCTTTAAAATAATATTCTTGTAATTCTTCAATTAGAATTTGATATTCACTTAATGCTTTTTTTTCCTTAAAACTAGCATTTAGGAAACTTATATTTACCAATTTACTTGGATCGGTCGGGTTCCAGAATATTCACATTTAAAGAAAGCCTTTTGACTCGCCCTGACGAAACAATCTTCTAGGGGAACAACCACAATTGGCGCTTCACCTGAAACACACAACATACGCCCAATTAAAAAAAGAGACATCGTGGAATCTCTATAAATAAACGTGAGTACAGGCCATATAATTTGATCTTCATTTACCAAATGTAACATATATATATATTTTAATATATATATATATATACTTTAAAGGATGTCCTTTGCCTCATGAGGTCAAATTTTTTATAAAAAATTAGCTACAATTTATTTCAATTAATTTTCAGTATAGTATAATAAAAAAAAATATTCCTCTAAAAACAACTTTTTTGTTATATAGTTTTTTTTTCTGTTCTTTATAATTACTTAAAAAATAATCTAATGCAAAATATTTTATTGTTTAAATAAAATTCAAATCGTTTTCAATTTACTGCTGAAATTTCACTCTAGATTCTTTTTTAATTGTTTATGATCAAGATATGAAAATTCGACTGATTTTTCTATTTTGAGAAGTTTGCAGTATAAGGTGCGCTTTTAAAAAGGGTTTTCAAATTTTATTGTTTTTACAAAGATTTAATTTCAGAATCAACGAATCAATCATCAATCATTGATGAGCATTTTTTAAAAATAAGCCTGTTTTAAAATGCTACTGCTTTTTATAGTGATGTTGCATTGGCAATTAAAAAAGTATGTAAATGCATAGAACAATGAGCAGAACATTGAGATGAGGTCTCCTAGAATTTGAAGCGTAAAAGTATTTTTCCTGGGAAGCCATTGAGAGCAGCTCATACAAGATGTTTGAATTTGTAGCAACTATTTCTAATTCTTTACGAGTCAATTGACTGCCATAGGTGCTAATCAGTTTGATAATGCCTTCATTATTCTGTAACGTTCCTTCATTTTCTTTCGAACTCACCTTCGTCTCTCCTCCAATTGACCGGATCCGAAGGCTCGCCGGGCAAACTGACGCCGTGCGCATTCTCGCTGCTCACCCGGAAAACGTGCTCCCGGTCCAGGCGGAGACCCGTCGCCAGGTAGGAGGTGGCGATCACCGATCCGCGGTTGCACTGAAACCACAAATCGCTTTTCGGCTCGTACCTCTCGATCAGGTAGCTCAATTTCCCATCGCCCTCTGGGACTGTCCATTGCAAAAGCACGCTGTCCTCGCCCAATATCTCGGCTGATGGCTTCGAGGGCTTGGGGGGTTTCTCTAAAGACAAACGAAGCGAAAGCGTTTAGTTAAAAAAATAAACGTGCAAGTTTTTTAAAAAAAGTATTAATTCTATTAAAGAAATAAACTATCTCTTCGGAGTTTTTAATTTTGTCATACGGTTGGTCTGCAACTTTAACTTATTTTCTTTCTTATAAATTGTATTATGATTCAAAATACACTCTTAAGTTCAAAACGACCAAATCATTTTTGACAGAAATCCCATTTTTTTTTCTTTTACCGTTTAATCTGTAAAATTGTTTTTTATTTTCTCAACCTCCCTCCCGGAGGTACCTCGAAAAGAAGATGAGATGCTTCCGTCATGATGGTTAGATCCCGCCACCCTGGAGGGTACACTAATAGGTGGGGGTCTGACTCCAACCATTGATGATGAGACCTACTTCCTACGGGAAGGGTTGTACCGTAGTCGGTGATGGCCCTTAGGACTAAACCACAGTCCCCTTCAATATTGCTGTTGATGCGGACTGGTCATTCAGTTTTATGGTTTATCCGTGTTCCTTCGGAGGGTCGGAGAGCGGTGACTTTCCAATTTCTCAAAATCCTTTTTATTTTTCGTTTAGGACAGATAGAAGTGAAATTAATTTTAATAAAATTGACAGTTAAAATAGAAACTACAAATAATACTATAAATAATAATTTTTCGTTGTTTTTATTTAGATTATTTAATAATTATCACTTTTTACTATTTACTTTATTTGACCATGTACTAGATATTATTTTGGAAAAGTTTCAGTCCGATATGAATTGTTGACAAATTTAAATAATTCAGAATCTCCAAGGTACTTCAATTTTCCATTAATGTTGCATTTTCTTACAATAAGCGCATGGGAAGCATTTAAATTTTGTTTATGTAAAATATTAATTTATAGCAGCGTCTCTAGGTTATTTAATATAATGATGCTAAAAACTCTGTGAACAAAATCAAAATATACGAATCCCAACTGCAGAGCAGACCAAAGTAATACTCATTAGAGTGAAAAAAAATATTTAAAAAAATTCCAAAACGGAAAATTAAAAAAAAAAGAATTAGTTTCAAGGGAAATAAAATAAAATAAATTAAAGAATAAAGAAATAAAATTAAAAAAAACTATTTTCCATTTTATGGAAAAATAAAAACGAAAACTTTAAATCTATTTTTTCCGAAAGGAGATTTTTCCAAATATTTCTATTTTTCAAAATCGATGACTAAATATTATTCTAAAATTTTCTAATATATTTAACGCATGTCTAGTAAATGTATAAAAGAATAAGATGAAATTCCATACATATAACTTCATGATAATTTAACGATGATGAACCATTGTGAATTTATGTACTTTTCAAATTTTAAAAAAAGATCAAAATTCAAAAAACAAACCCCCCCCCCTCATGATTTTACAATTTACAAGCCTTGTAAATTGCAATAATTTTATTCGTAAACTTTTGCACTCTTTCCAAGCAGTGCCATCAATGATTACATGCATATATGCACCGAAGTATACGCCATTCCTGTAATTTGTTTTAAAAAAATTGCAATATGAGTCAAAAGTTCGTAAGCTTTCTCAAATAATAGATTATAAAATATTTTTGTGCAGTGTATTGAATTGTTCAATAAATGTAATTTGAATATAAAAATAAAAAACATCGCCTGAAATATCATTATTTAAAAACAGGCCTCCGAACGTCGTCTCATACTTTAAAAGTGTGGGAAAAGTTCAAATACCCCATACGAATGTACCACTGTATTTGTAAGGAATTTTAAAATGTGTGTATTAAACAAAACAATGATTAGGAAAAATTTCCTGCTTATTTTTGTAAAAAATCATTTATCTATTGCGTTACAAATAAATACCTTTTATACTGTCTGTAATGGCTTTTGTTCCAAGATGTGTTTTCTGTGGATCGTATATTATATTTTTTTATTTAATATTTGCACTGTAAACTGGAAATCTAAAAATCTGATGATTCTATTTTTTT
>JAOUZG010020842.1:3752611-3776875 GCA_026289955.1 Argiope argentata
TCTTTTTTAATTTTTTATTCTATTCGCCTTGTAATTTGATATAAATGAAAAGCATGATTTCAATTGGATACATTTACATCAAATTAGAAAGCATGTATATTATAAAATAAAAATAGAAGAGAAAACAATGGTATAGAATAAATGATTGACAAAAGCAGGCGACTCTAAATGTTTCAATAGAGGAATTTTAATTTTAATAAAGCGTTTAAAAATATTCTGTATCAAATTGTATTATAAAGTATTATTAAAATTTTTAAGAAATATACAAAATCAATTTTATTAAATAGGTAATTTATTTGAATATTTAAATGATAAAGAGATCCTTTTTTAACACATGATGAAAGATATGAACATCAATTTGAATAAACAAGTTTAATTTTGAGCTCTCTTGCATCTACTGTTTAAAGTTCTTTTTTTTTTATTTCGTTTATAGTTTTTTGTCCTTTGGTAAATGGTAATTTTCAAATGATTTATTTTGCTACTCCATCAATTAAGTGCCTGATTCATTGCGGCTGTAGAAATAATCTATCAAGCACTCTAAAATTCGTACAATAATTTGTTTACTTTTAGTTGTTGCTATCAACAATCAATCTATACTACTATTATAAATGTGAAAGTTTGAATGGATGTTTGTAAGTCAATTAGGCCAGAACAGCCGAACAAAATTGGTTGAAATTTAGAATAGCGATGGATGAAAGTCTAGAATAGGATATAGACTTTCATGTATTCCGATTAATTGAGTGGTTATTCTTTTATTAATTACTAACCGCCTTTGGAGACCAGTCAGTTCGCCAGTATTAATGCTCGCTAAAATTTTCATATAATATTTTATGTAGCTGTGTCTCATAAAAGGTTTTTCACCAAAATATTTTTAAACCGAACAAATTTTGATAATCATAAAATTCATTTATAATATTATTTTCTTCAGATGTTCTGTTCATTGTACTACTCATCTTTCTCTTTCTATCCGGGCAATGATAGTCCCGGAATTGATATTTTACTTAAATGGTGGAGGGAAAGGTCTAAAATTCTACGTTTTTATAGAATAAGGAGATTCAAATTTTCATAAATGTAAACACACTAAACAAATAAAGACACAATTGGTTTTCAAGAGATGCGAAAGTTTAAAACAGCTTGGAAAATGTCGCGCACAAAGGAAATAATGGTGACACACACACACCCTTCTTTTCTTTTCTTCTCTCCTTTTTTTCTTCACTACTTTTCTTTTTACAAACCTTTTTTTTTCTCGCTTTGTTATTTTTTCTTCTTCCCTGCCCAGACTTTATTTCGAGCAGGCATGGATTAAATATTCATACCGTCTAATAATAAAAGCAACTATTTTCTTTCTTTTTTAAACATCCCGTTATCTATGAATGAAAACCAACTGACTTCGCGTATTTCTTTCTAAACAAATCATAATTTATTACTTCCTGCTATCTAACTCAGTTGGCGTGGGGGAAGGAAATGAAGATTTTTGGCGAGAAAGTAAGAAAAGTGTCGTTTTAACTATTTTCCACGCAGTTTTTTCATTTTTTCTCTCCATAAGAACCATCCTCGCGTCTTAATGAAAATATTTTTAAAAAATTAGCCGAATTGGCCTAGCCGTTCTCCAGTTTTGCGCTTAGCAACGCATTTCGAGTTGCATTTTTATTAATATAGATAAACTAACCTTCCCGCCAAAGATCTTCATTTCCTCACCTCCTAATCAGCAAGACTTCGGTTTGTTTCTCTCCACGCTTATGAGGTTAGGCCTAACATGTTTTCGACCGATTATTTCAAACGATTCTGTTTATTTTCTTAATGTTTGGTGGATTTAAAATTAAATGTTGTTAATTAACTGACTTTTTGGATTTATTCTGAAGTACTTTTGAATTAAAATAAAACAGAAAGGAAATTAAAATTTCTAATCTGTATTGCGTTTCCCCAAATGACATAGAAAATTCACGCATTTACGTGGTCCCAATTGGCATTGACAATTCACATATGCACGTTTTGAAAACATTTTACACATTTATTAGATAGTCAGTTCTCAAAGTAAACATCAACATTTTCCATGCGTACGAAAAGCTAATAAGTAAAAAGCGATTTCTGGGGTTTGCTCGTTAGCTTTTCAAATTCCTTCATATTCGAAATTCATTACGCTGCATACTTTAGATCAAACGAACCTCCCTTGCAACAGTTAAACTAAGTAAGGACAATTAAACATTACCGAAATCTAAAACATATTTAGAAGAATAAGGTACCTAATTTTCTATAACTAAAGAAATCTTTTCTTTCACAAATCGTATATATAGTAAACAGATTATTTGATACATCTGTTACTGAATACTTGAAAATTAAACAATATAAAATTGTAATTTTTCTTGAGTTTTCCATAAAATTGCATTTGTGCGCTATACAATCAAATGATTTCGAATGGCAATAAAATTGTACAAAAATATTTTTTAAATTAAAGAATAGTCATTATTGATTTTGAATTTCGTATTTATGATATTTTCGTGAGAATAGTTTCTGAATCTATAAACGCAAAAAGTTCTCTTGAATAAATAAAATAGTTTCAAAAATCCTTCCCTCCAGTGATGTTTTTTGATAAGCGAGCAACTATTAATAGGAATTAGCATAATAATTTTAAAAACTTACGTCCAGCTATAGGTACATAAATTCCACCATATAAAGGTATATGTATATGCATTTATATCTCTATGTAAAGGGGGGGAGCATAAAATAATTTTCTCTGTTTGGACCCCTACACAGACTGTGAAAGGCATGAAAATGAATGAATGAGGCGCAGGAAAAAAACAGCCCTAAAAGTTGCCGATAGGAGAAATACTGGCTTGAGGGATCCATACTGTACGTTATGAATGAATTCAGGAAAATTACAGAAAATAATCTTACATTCATCCCTGTTAAAGTCCCCTGGTTGCAGCGCAAAAATTTTAGTATTCTGACCTTCCCTGTGCACTACACGTTATATGACGTTCTCGTCTGCTGAGTGTAAACAGTCAGTATTGATGCTCATAAAAGTTCATCTCATGTTCTGTTTCAGGACCTTCCCTGGCCTTCTATTGTCGGTATATGAAATGCACTTTCATTTCGTTCACTTGTTTCAGCTGTAGAAACCTCCAAACAGGAAAAGTTATTTTATGGCCACCCATTGCAAATAGATGTAAATGTATGTACATGCAACCTTATATATCAAAAAATTTATATACTTATAGCTGAACGTACTTCGAATGAAGGTAATAATTTTTAAATCGGAAAGCACGTGACTGGAGTTTCACTCGAGAACAGTCTGCATGTAACTTATGCTTTAGAGGTTCTTTTGTAGAGTTTTCCTTTCAACAGCAAAACCAGAAAAATAGAGGCATTTGGAGATTTCGATTAAATTCGGAATGTTATCAACGTTCACGGAATGTTTCATTTATTGAAAAAGTTGTCATGTATGTAGAATCAACCTCTCGTTGTTTTGAAAGTTGCTTCTTAACAGTATACATATATGGGTCTGTAACAGAATTATAACTAGGGAGCTACTTAAGCCTAAGCATTACTTAACGAATCGATTTTCGTAGTTGCTAAACAAATTAATTTGTAAAAAATGCAACAATGCAACAAATAAACTGGCGATCAATCTATTTGTCCAGACTACTGACTTTTTAGCTGTTAAATGATTAGTGAGAATTGCTTTCAAAAACATCTTATTCTATTATTTGATACTACTGAACGAAGTGAACACGATTGAGTCAGTTTACCGCAAGTTCATACATATTATAAAATTAAAAGAAGATGAAAATATTATTACAGATAGTTTATCAGATTGAATTAATAATATTATTGACAATAAAGGTGTCATTTGTACGGAGAAGATATCATCAGAAGTTAATTTTTTGTGCTTCATAAATTGAAAAGACAATTTTTGAAAAATAATTGATTTGGAACATCATTTCTCATACGCAAATCATGACGATTATCTATCTGGTGATGGTTAATCCCATTTTAGCGATCGAATAAACTTTCTGTTTGAAATATCCTTCTTGGTTTCTTCCGTATCTTCTTTCCTTCAACTTGATGTCATTTTTGGTGACTTGGAGAACCATCTCTAGAATATTTCTAAAGTTTTTCACTCCCATTAATGCACTAAGGGAAGCGTTGAGTCCAATGCAGTTATATAAACGCTCAATGAAGTTATCTGATTTAGTTTTAGTTTGAAATCTTTTCGAGATGATACTCATTTCAGTTGTTTTATCGCAAATTATCCACCCGTATGTTGCTAAAATATTCTAAAAATATCTCCGAAATAGTTTTTTAAAAAGCAAATGATAGAAAAAATGGGATAAGGTCTGGAAAATCGCAAACAAATTTGATATTGGTTGCGAAGATAAATTTCGTATTTCTACGCCTGAGAGATCAAAATTCCAGTTGATAGAGAGTGTAAGTTCCATCCAAACTGTTTTCTTAGAATTTTTTTGTGCTTTTAACACTTTATGAGCAGAAAAAGGATTTGTTACCGATTTTCATCTTACTTGCAAGTAGGAGGACTGAGGAGAAGAAGTAAGGAGATGATGTTACAGCTTCGCTTTGGCCGAGACGGTTTTAGTTCGGAAACAAGATAACGGGCCGTTCATTGCAGGGAATTAGGCGATGATTAGGTATGATACTATACCAAATTTTTCGGTTGGATTTGTTGTTTACAAGTATTGCATCATTGAATCAATTTGACAAAAGAACACTTCTTTAGAGATGATAAGAGACGAGCTGCTGCCCAACATCGATGTCAACGAGCCACTCAGTTTGAAGTTGATTAACTTAAAAAACATCAGTGATATAGACTGAAAAGAGAAATCCGCTGGCACTCTGGCTTTCTGAAAATCACGAAAGCAAAAAACTTTATGTTCGAATTCTGCGAATTATGTTCTGAAGCTATTTTGCCCCCTTATCTCGGATGTCTAAATGGGGATATTGTAAATGAACCCATCCCTCCAAACTGGGTCATATGCTGATGCCATATCTAGTTTGATGACAATAAGAGAATTATTTTTCTTTTCATTTTTTTTCATTAATAATTGTGTGAAGTAAATTGGACAGAAGACAGTTTTAGTTTCCTTGACTCAGAAATCGAACATCGTTTGGAAGAAATTTACTTATTGAGTTGAAATTGATAACTCTTTATATAAATAACCTTTCAAGTATTTTGCATAGAGAAGAATCAAGAGAAACTGAGCGGTAGGTTTGAAAGTTGACATTATTCTTTCCAGATTTCAGGATAGGAATGCTTTTAGATAGGAATGAAACAAAAATAAACAATTTTTGTAATAAAAATTTCTTTAGTTTTCACAATGACTTGAAAGATTCACATAAATTTTTTATGAGCGACTGAAAAAAAGGTTTAAGGAGATAATATAATTAATAGTCATTTTTCAACAGAAACAATTTCTATTTCCTTCTCAGGAAAGGAAAGGAAAAAAAATCATGGAAAAGAATTAAAAACTTTCCTCCGATTAGCATAATATCCCTGTGACATGTAAGAGGGCAACCATTTCAGGATGCCAAAAGGATATTAGTATATCCTTTACCTAATTCACATATCATTTTATCATACCCTCTATACGATTTTGTGCCCGATACTGAGTTAGGATTGAAATGGCACTTATAATAGCACAATAATATGTTCTCACCCAAAATCTGGTTACAGTTATGATTAATTATTTTTTTCATCAAATGATCTAATCCTCTGTAACGATAATTTGACATATATTATAGAAAGAAGGATATCGAAACAATTGTTGGAAATGTTCGAGCACCTGGGCTGGATTTAGCTTTCTGGAGGACTTTAGGCAATACAGATTTTAAGATTCTCCTTTTCGTTCCTTCCTAATTTTACTAATTACTAATTAACTAATTTTAATCAAAATGGTAGAAAGTTTTACCCAATTTGTAAATCCAGGTTGTTGATTCTAAACAATAAAAAAAATATGAATTATATTTTGAAATTAAAATGATAATTGATTTTAACTTAAATATGATCGAGTTCATAGATTTCTTTAATTAAATAAAAGTAAAAAGTTGAATTACTTTAAAGACATTGTAGAAAGTTCTTGGGACCCGAGATTGTTGACCTCTTATCTGTTCCTTAAATTGCCTGTTTGATAATACTGGCCAGCATTGCATCGCAAGAAATGCTATGCCAGAAATATTTTTATTTAAAGTTAACTGAACTATTGAAACATTCGAACAATGATGCCTATCACAGTAGCGTAGAGGCACAAATCCTCCATGCGGAAGTCTTATTGTGGATTACCAAAGCAAAAGAATAGAGAATTCACATATTTTAAATCAAAAGAGAATTTACTTATTCCAAAGCAAACTATGATGAGATTATAATAAAATAATACAACTACTCGGGTGCCATTTGCGCTCCTAAACGACTGTTGATGAATTGGGGAAAATATCCTTCTGTAGGCACTACTTACCATCCATACGGCACTGCATAAATGTGGAATAATCCGATTGAAGTTATTGACAAATTTTGATTGCAATGTCTCTCATAGCTCGTCGTTTCAAAAATAATTATGAAAAGCATAAAATTCAAATACGTACTGGCAGATTTGGCATAAAAATTTTGATTATAATTTTTATTTTCCAGTATAGTTACGTGCAGTTTTCCTTGTTGAAAACTATTAAAATAGTTTTGAAAATTCCTGAAGATCAATTAGGGAAACAACTCATTTAAAAGCTCATTTTTAATGGATTTATGATAGATATGTACGATTTATGATACGTTTATGTGGTTTATGATATGCATTCATTACAGTAATAAAGAGTCTTAAGATGCAAAGGAATAATTATAACGCACATATTTTATTTGTTTTTTCGATTGAAGGAATTTATCAATAGGCAGGAGATAACATATAATTAACCATGGATCAATAAACGAGATGTATTGAAAATAAATAAATATTAAAAAAAGGCATTCTGTATAAGGGATCAACTAATTTATTGCACAAAGACATAAACATTGAACAGCAACATAGCACAACCATGTATCACATTTTCGTAGGATCTACAGACATTCTGCAAACAAATACAAAGCATCCAGGAGCATCCGGTTGGATGCATAGGAACATAAAAACAAAAACATCGTTTAAGTACAGTGTGTACACAGAAGACATACTTCACTTAAGAATAGTAGAGTTCGTTCATAGGTACGCTATCATGGTACCTAAACGCTTATAAAGTCCTGACTTTGGTAAAAATAATCAAAGCTTCAAAAAGCTTATAATAAAAATATTTTACACTTTATATATTTGTACAAGCTCGGGCCACTACCAGAGCTACCCAAGCATAAAAATGATGAGCAAATTCAAAATCTGGGATGGATATTTTTAAAAATTTAGTATTTCAACCCTAGTGTTGGGAGTTGCAAACAACTGAAAAATTTTTTTGGGGGTTCGGAATATTCAGAATAAATACAATTACACATTGTAAACGGCTTTGTACACTAACATTTCATTTCGATAAATCACACGAGTGATTAAGGAAGCACATAGAGTGTCTTTAGTACAAAAATATTGTGATAAAGGAAACATTTCCAGCCCTAAGAAATACTTGTTTATTTATGATCAATTATAACGTTAAAGGCAATTATACTTTATCTATAGTAAATAACTGCCTTCATGAAATATCCCTCATTTCCTTAGAGTATTTCGCAAATGTTCCGTCCGACGCTGCCATCCCAGATTTCGAAGCCGCCCCGCCTATCACAAGAGTGTCTATTTGGAGAGGGTCTCCGCCAAGTGCCAAATGCGGAAGAAGTATTCGTTCCTTCCCGCCAGGATGTGCTTCGTGTAACTGCGCAGCAGAGGTTCGACGTTAGCTTCGCGGATCCAAGAGGACGAGGTGGTGCTGAAGCTGACAGAGATGGTCTTGTCGTCCACCTCGATGTCGGATTCTTTGAATCCTGTTGGAGAGAGAGGGGCTGTTACCATGGATACGCAAGCAAACAAGTGCGAACTGATCCAGGCCCGCCACATTAGCAAAACTTCCAGATTCGGGGCTATTTGGCCTTATCTAGTCATTTCGAAGTGGTACAAAGCCAGAAAGAAGCAATTCGGAAAAGGGCTTCTTGGTCGAATATTTAATGTGGCGGGCTTGAACACACCACTAAAAACTGCATTATTAAGGCAAAATTACGGATGGAAATCGAACGCGATGTGGACAAAAAGTCGAATGTTTTAGCGTTCTGCCATTTCCCTACTTCGAAACGGGAAGGGAAACACGTTTTTCTAACATTGCAAAATAGTTACGCCCGAGAAATAATAATAGTCAATAAAAAATAATTTTTTTCTCAAAAGTAGATTTAAGTAAATCATTTTTTAAATAAAAGCTTTTAAATTATTTTTGTTATTAATTTTTTTTTTGAATTATCAACGTTAGATTCGAATATGCATTGACAATAATTAAATATTAAAACAGATGCTGGACTAGAAACTAAATTTTATTGTAGGACGAGAAATAATTTAAATAAATAAAATCTGCTAAGAGGAAAATTTATCTTTTAATTATAGCATATATATCTTTTTTTAAAAAAAATATTAATCTTATTTGAAGTGATACCTGCGCTTTACGAGCTTGTTTTCAAGTCACAGAGTTTATTCTTATGTGAGTGTTTATACGTAATTATATCGAATATAAATAAGCAATTTATAAGTTTTGAAACTTCTAAGTTTCGTACTATGCGACAAAAATTCGAGAATTTGCAATTTCCATCTTAATTTTGCACAAAATACCAGCAGCATAAAATCAGAAAGCTATTACAAGCAAAATAGTCTATAATCATAGATAAGAAAGCAAACAAAAATATAAAAAGCAATGAATCAACATTTAAAGCTCATAGCAGCAAAGCAAGCAAATTTCTATTGTTTTATGATGCATTTATTTTAACAATTCTGGAATCCAGAAAAGTGTAGCAAAATTTCACATTTGTTTTAAGTGTGTTACAAATTATATTGCAAGTTAGAAATTCCATGTAATTGAGTAATAATTGTAATAATTGAGCAACTTTTTATTTCTTGTATTGGGAAATGAATAAACTTTGTTTTGTGAAATATTTATTATTTAACTAGTTAAAGATTTGTTATTTATAAATAACAAAAAGAAAAACCTAACAGGACTAATCAAAATTCACTTAAAAATAATTGTTTTTTTTAAAAAGACAAAAATAGATAAATAAAAGGTATGTGTTTTTACTATTATGGCCATGATGACATAAATAAACAAGATTTCTAAGGGCTATATAAAGTCTGGGAAAACTAACAAATTTCTAAATATTTATGATATTCAAAAATTATTATAAGTGGTCTTATGCTTGGAATTTGAAAACAATAAATATAAGTTTTGGAAAAATTAGAAAGAAGCAACTGAACTCTCTACTATGATGTATCGCCAAATTAAATAGAAACAGTGATTTTCATACAGCATTTTGAAAAGCACATCTGCTACACGTGAGTTATTTATGACTGCAATTAATTATATGTCATTAAAAAGAGATGTTTTCATAACATCAGAATATAACATCAGTTTCATAACATTAGTTTTCATAACATGTGAATTAGGTAAAGGATATTTCATTTCATTTGTTTGAAATGAAAAAAATAAATACATAAAAAATATTTACCTTACATTTTAAGACAAATCCAGAGCAATTGATATAATTTCAGTGCAAAATTCCTGTGATTTAATATTTATTTCCCATTTATCACAGTAATGTTTAGCATCTTGCCCTTCTACGGCTTATTTTTTAGTCGTATATACGTCAAAAAGATAAATGCAGTATTGGAACAATTATTGAACAGATCTAAATGTACACAAAAATTAAAAGAATTCTTCTGAAATGAAAAGAAGCACCAAATGGTACTTTAAAATTAATTCTGGTCTCGGTGTCGATATTGTCCCTACTGCTGTTATGATTGTTCCTACTGCATTCTTTTGTAATTTATTTATTACTGTATTAAATTCGCATCAGAGAAGTTAGAATTCATAATGCTGTTCTAGATAATTTGGCAACAAATTCATTGTAGAATACAGCAGAGCTTCGCAACAGGGTATAATATGAAGTTGCAGAACAACTAAACTTACCAACTGGACGAATGACTCGCACGGGCTCTTCGGGCTCCAGTGGATCACTGATTCCCACTTCGTTTCGCGCCATGATTCGGACCATGTACTCAGCACCTTCTTGGAGATCTTTGATCTGGATCCTCTGTGTTTCGCCGTCTGTCTGACCAACCTGGAGGAGAGAAAAGAATCAACAGGGACACAGTAATTCGTTCAATCTTCTGTAGCATTGTAACGCTACATACGTTCAATAAAATATATTTAATAAAGCGAGTAAACGCATATGATAGGATACTCAATTTATATTTCTAGAATAACAGAAATATCTATAATAAAATATTTAATACTTTAAGAATATGATAGATAATTTTTTCATGGAAAATATTAAAAAAGAAAGAAAGAAATTCGAATATCTAGTCTGGAACATCGTAACATAATGATGTTTGACTTGACTTCCAAGTACGTAACGAATCTTACATCACGTATTTTATGTATTGAATTGAAAGATTTATAAAAATTGCACATTGCATGAAGTAAAATTAAAAACACTGCAAAGTTAA
This sequence comes from Argiope argentata, assembly GCA_026289955.1. NCBI lineage: Eukaryota > Metazoa > Arthropoda > Arachnida > Araneae > Araneidae > Argiope > Argiope argentata. The sequence goes on from JAOUZG010020842.1 coordinate 3,763,282, forward strand.
CTGTTTGAATGTTAACGAGTGTCCTGTAATCCATATTCTTTTGACAGTATATAATTTGAATACAATTTGCTGTGAGTAGAACACGCCTATGTTTAGTTCTCATCTCCATGTTTCATCCTGTTGTTCACAGTGTGAATTGCTTGTGATTCACTATTCTCTTCTCTGCTATAATGAAGAGAGAGTAAAGGAGTAAGCATCTTATTAGATAATGGTACTATTCACATGCATGGTTCATAGTACCGAACGTGTTAAAAATGGCATTAAAAGTTTTTTATGCGATAATGTATTCCAAAGTTATTGAGAAAAAGGTGTCCACATTCTGATGAATTGTAAAATAATCAAAATTCAAAATATACTTTTGAAAATCCTTTCTACCTAAAAGGTAACTATGTACCATAATATATAACGCTATGTCAAACAATCTAACCTTCGGAACATTTTGAATTATTTTTGAAAAATTCAGTGCATATTTTATAAAAAGCATATCAATCTAAAAACACTATCATATAAAAATTAAAATTTCCGGTATATCTATAGAAACATATAGTATGGTTATAATGCAATGAAACGCACAATACTGCAAAATTTGCAATAAGAGCTGATTATCGAATGAAAAAAATGACCTTAAAATCTTAACTGTGTCTCACTGTTTAAGTACATTTTTGTATCATTAAGGAATTGTTAAATAACTTTTAAGGAATAAAATCGTATAGTATACAAATTAATAAATTCAAAGGTTTTGAAATTATGTGGCAGAATATGAACCGACAATGGTAATAGACAACATAAAAAACAGTTATATATAATTAGCGCGAGCTATTATCAAATTTAATTATTTGCATGCAAATCTAATGTAAACGTGATTAGCAAATCTAAATATTTTGGAAGAATTTATCTTTTTGATGGGCCAGTTTAAAAATAGAGAACTGAAAAATATTTTCATCTACAAGTTAAATGTTTTGTAAAGTATTTAATTCAAAATGTACCGAATGTAATGATATAAGAAGGCTATCCATAGAAGGTCTCAATAATTTTTAAATGCATTTGTTTTCAAGCATAAATTTAAAAAATAAATTTTTCGACTTTGGTTTCAACTTTCTCAATTAATTATATTTATGTGGCCTTAGTAGTGTCATACTAAATAACAAAAGAAAAAAGTTAAATTTTTTGATGCCTTTCCAAAGACGAGAAATCTACGATGAATTATGTAATAATTCGTTATTATTCGTGCTTCAGAAAAGGAGCTTTGAAGCATCACAATTCTCATCTTATTTTTAAATTTACATTCGTTTTTTAATACTGAAAATATCTTAGTGAAAAACACAATAAAATTCTCTTTTAGAAAATTTATAGAAATTTCTTGCATATCCTAAGATGTTTAAAGTAAATTTGATTATGTGTTTCCGATAAGCGTTCAACCAATTAAAAAAGCTATGAGAATAAAAAGGCATACTAATGTGATAACAATTTGAGCCTCCGAGTGCTAACCTTTATGATTAGACATTGTAGCTGGCTGCTTTGTTGTTAACGATCTTTTGACACAAAAAGAGAAGAATTAAATACTGAAGTACTTTATTGATATGTAGCAATAAAAAATATAAAAATCGCTCGTTACCACGCAGACCTTTTCAAAACCTTTCACCGATCTATTAAAAGTACGGAAGAACTCACCTCCATCCACATGATTCGCCTGACATTCCTCATAGCCACCGTGTATCCCAGGATGGGAGATCCCCCATCCTTTTCTGGTCTGCCCCAAGCCAGGAGGACAGAGCTGGGACCGGTGTTCACCTTCTCCAAGGGCCCCGTAGGAGGAGATGGACGCACTAAGAGAGACAAGAAAAAAAATTATCTTTCGCATGAAAGAAAATTAAATAATTGGATCGTTTGTCTGCCTTCGTAATCTATGTTTGCGAATGCAATTAGTTGGATGCATGGAACGCTGTTTTATTATCCCTAACGAATAATTTTATTTTACAAAGGATAAACGAAAATAATGGCTTGAAGAGCTAATAAGCGAATACTACATTATAATTCATGTATAACTGATAATTAAAAGGCTAATTGTTATGGAATCCACACACATCCACGGCACCGATGGCGCCAAGCATAAATGTTCACATCCATCTGCATTAGTTGCAGATTACTTTAATATTCTATCACAATTCAAAATCATTTTTTTTGTACATCGCACGATTGTAATGTCTATCAGTTAGTTCTATTTGAAGTGGCAGAGGGTAATAAATAAGATATGCATTAACGTAAACAATGTGAAAACAAATTCGAATAAAAATACTTTTCGGTCGGCGTGTCTACCTGCAGTGGAAGTGAGCTTGATGGGCTTGTCCGTCTCCAGGGGCGGACTGAGTCCAGCCGGGTTTTCGGCGAACACCCTGAAGTGGTACTCCTTGGTGTGCGTCAGGTTGTGGACCGTGTAGCTCCGGATGTGCGGCTGGAGTGTCTCGAGGCGGTTCCAGGCCTTCTTGCTGGACTCCCTCTTCTCGACGATGTAGGCGGTGAGCTCCGCGCCCCCATTGTCCGCGGGGGGCTTCCAACTGAGGGTCAGCGTCTTGTTGGTCATGTTCGACACGATCAGTGGGCCCACGGGGGAGGATGGAGGGGCTGCTCGAAAGGGAAAAGAATATTCACAGATTTTAAGAAAGAGTCAGTCTTATTTTCATTTTTAAATCTACTCAGCATTAAACAATGAAAGGAAAATAAGCATTTCGCTATTTTTAAAATGAACAGACGATAAAAAAAAAATCACGCTTAATAGCAAGGAGTTAACGAGGACTTTATTTTTTATATTTACTTAAAGAAGAAAAATTACCATGAGCTTTTCTAATAAAAGGTTACTTAAAGTTTCACAGATTTATACAAACTAAATGGATAGTTAAAGTGGCGAAGAAGTTTTTCTGCTTTTCAAATTCAATAAAAAATAATCAATACTTCAATAGTAGTTTCTTAAAATTTTACAGTTAATAATTTCAGAGATGCGATTTTTACAGTCTGGTAATTTAAGAAATTTTTTGTATCTGAATTTCGGATAAATTTCCGGGATGAAATGAAACGCATCGAATCATGAAATAATTAAGATTTAAATATGGATTTAAATTAAAGTAGTACTTAATTTTAAAAAAATTACCTCAGCACGAAAAACATGATTACTAAAATTCATACAAATTCTTACATCTTTGCAAACTTACGAGGATGAAAAACGAATTAAAATTCCCAAATAAAACCTGTCCTCCAATTAGGAGTTAAAAAAATTTTGGAAATCCAGGAGTTCAGAAATAACAAATTTAATTAAAATTATTGAAAATAAAAATATAAATTAAATTCAAATTATTAAAATTTTAAAGAACAAAGTGCTTACTTGAATCGATTTTTTAGAATCAATTCTTAAAAACTGACCCATTCTTTCCTTCAATTTATTTTAATAAACAATCGCCAGGTTTCCCCTATAGACTTGAGCATTGAATTGAAAATTTGAAAACAATGATTAGCTTCTTGGAATAGTATTCTATAACAATATATATTACATTTTTACCTCTGTCCTCTATGGGGGGGGCATCTGAATTAAAAACTTAACATAAAACGACTGCTAGGTTCAGCTGACCTATCCTTTTACTCACCTATTCGCAAGCCGGCAGTAATCGTTTCTTCCGGTGCAAAGTATGGACTGTGGCCGACATCGTTTCTGCAGCAAACCCTGAAATGGTAGGGCGTCTCTTTCTTGAGCCCCATGACCTCCATGGAGAGGGACTTCGCATCCGTCGTGCCCGCCCTCTGCCACGCTTTCCGGCTGGCCTCCTTCCTCTCGACGATGTACTCGATGACGGGGCTGCCGCCGTCGTTGTCCGGGGCGAGCCAACTCAGCGTGAACGAGCTCTCCGTCATGTTGGATGTGGTGAACGGTCCCTTGGGGGCGTGCGGTTTGTCTGGCGGAGGAGAGCGAAGGTGAAAGAGGGGCGGAGACATGTGAATAATATTTTTAATCTTTAAATGAATGATCAGCGAGTGCTTGGAAATCAATGTTTCTCCAGATTTAAATAAAAGTTTGAAATACTGAAAAATAGGAATATTTTATTCTTTAGAAGTTGAAGCTGATTTCAGTCCAACATGACACTCATTTCCAGTGGATCTACTTGGCTAGGAAATAGCAGACAGGCTTGCAAAGAAAAGAAGCAGTCTGGCGAATTCACCTTTTGATGACCTCACGTATTTAGAACTCTTCTCCCCGGCGAAATTTCCGAATAAGAAGATTTGGATAGTGCCCCCTTCTCGTGATTGGTATAGGGTCGGGTCAGTCTTGAATTATCCTTCGTGATAAAAAAAAAACAACACTAGGCCATCTTAAATGTCTTTTCTTTTCTCAGAGGGAAAAGTCTTGCCCTCTTTGCAAGAAATGCCGCCCTCATCAACTCTGCTGAACATACTCCAGACTGCTTAGGACTTCTTTGGGGAAAAATTTGACTTTCAAAAAATCATTGACTATCGTTTTGCCAACGGATTTTTGGATTTGGTTAGCAACAACAACAAGAAGCTTTTACTCTTCATACAAATTTTCAGTTATGCCATAGAGGAACAACGTAAAGCTATTATTCTATGAGATTTCTAAAATCCGGAGTCGCATTTGAGGTTAGATTGTAACGAAAGAAACTGAAGTTCCCTCTTATATCATTTTGAAGTATTTCGTACTTAAAAAAGTCGCATTACTTAATATGAGAACGATTTTTTTATGTGTGGAATAGGCCTCTTAAATTCACATCAAGAAAGATGATACGGAAACATCTAGATATTAAGTATAAGGATCCTATCAGATAAAGAATCTTTTATTATTATGTAGAATTTTATCTCGTTGGAGGCAATGATAACGCCAAAACTCTTTAAGTATTTACAACTTCTAAGTATTTGAATCTCCAAAACAGAATTCATTAGATATTCTTACAGTACTTAATTTTTTTTCTCCATTTGATCGATTTTCTTTTAAATTAATAAAAGCCAAAAGAAAAAAAAATATTAAACTGTTTTTTTTTAAGAAAAAAAATTATTGATTTATGCGATATTCATTCCATGTATCAGAAGTGATTGTTTCTAATCAGAAGGCACTATCTAGATTTCATTTATAATTAAGCTACTAAAAATCGTACTTTTATTCATTTTTAGTAGCTTTTACTGCAATGCATTTTTAAAAATTTGTTTCCCATTTTTTTGAGAATACTATATAATTTATAGAAAACATATGTACTTAACTATTACCACGTACTACTACGCATAACATGAATGTTTAATTATTTTTTGCATATAATCGATTATCTGCACATATATTTTACTTCAGCCAATTGAAACTTTAAAGAAGAATATTTGAAATAAAGTGTTATTAGATAAATTTTAAGACGAATTTTAATTAAAATAATTAATATTTAAGTATTTTTTTATTCTTCATGGATCTATTTTACTGGTTATCTTATTAATTGTAACTATTCTCTTAAATTATGTTGATAAGGAGTATATTTCTCTTCAATACAGCGATTTGGCGACGTCCTGGAAAAGTGTTAGCGCGTCTTCCCCGTTGTCTGGGCGTCCTGCATTTGAGTCCCGTTCGGGTATGGTCGTTCTTTATTTGTTCTATATGTGATCTGATTGAATGCGCCCCTCCTAGTAAAAAAGAGGCTTTGTAGAAGCCAATGTGATGCGTGAATAGCTGTTCTGTATGTGATGTTTTCATGTCATGTGTTGTCTACTTCTGTAAGGCCCGTGGGATGCTTAGTGGTGCACGGGGAGTTCTAAATGTCCAATAAGGAAAAATAAATAAATGAATACAGCGTCTTACCGAACAAGCTCTTGGGCGTGACCGGATCCGAGGTGAGAGGGTCACTTCGGCCGTACTCATTGGTGGCGATGACACGGAATGCGTATTCAATACCCTCGCTCAGGTCCTGGATCTCCTGCGTCAGGACATCGGAACTCACGGTGGTCACCTGAAAGGGCGGTTCATGAGCAATGAATACTTTGACTTATGAATTGAATGTTAGTGATTACAATACATTTTTATGAAAAGAGACAATATATTAGACATAATTAAATAGAATTTGCAACATAAGTATACAGTTAAAAGCTAATCAATTCGCTGCATTTTTCAAGATTAAACCCTTTCAGCCTCGATTTTGTAAAATGCGGAATTTAAAAAAATGAATGGAAATTAAGGGTAAGTCATACCAGACTCTTCCACCCACCCAGAGACACACGAATTTACACCACGAGGTACTGAATAACCTGACCGCTTCAACCGCAATACTGGCGGGAACTGTGATTGAGTCCTAATGGCCCTCACCGGCCACGGTATAGCCCTTCTCGTAGGAAGTACGCTCCGTCATCGATAGAAGGAGCCTACACCCACCTATTAGTGTATACCCCAGGTTGACTGTATCCACCTATCATGGCGGAAGCATCTCATCCTCATTCCGAGATGCCCCCCCCGGGGATGGAAATTAGTGATAAGGATCACGAAGAGAAAATCCACATTAAATTTCATCGCATTTTTACCACGGGTATAGGAACTGGGAAGTCGTTGCTAACACCATCATCGGGTTTGAAAAGAAATGAAGATCAAGCACTTAAAATACCCTGGCGGGAAATGTCACCGGGAGGGTCGGAAGGGTTAAAAGATTGCTGCAATAATTAGGATTTAATTTAAGTAACACTAAATTGAACTAAAATATATTCAGTTCCTTAATATGCCAAAATTAAAGAATCGAACAAATTCTATTCATAGTTATTTATTGATTCTATCTAAGGGCAACAAATTCTATATTTTCATAATTATTTAATGATTAGTCTCGCTATTTATATCTGCACATTTGCATAAAAGATTTTTGTAAAATATCTTCTATTGAATGATTTTATTATTTTTCTCGAAGTATTAATAAAAGAATCATGATTATCATTGTACAAATCTAAAGGACTTATAATATTTGAAAGATAATTCTTCTTACTTTTAAAAGTTTGAAATCAAAGATTATATTTTTAGAGTCATATAATAAAAAAGTCATGAACTTAGAAAGGGCTCCTATTCTTGATAACGAATATTTTAAAATGAAAGATAAAAAATAAAAAAGAGGAAAAATTGAATGAAGACATTGAGAGTCAGAGTGATCTTGTCCTCGATTTTCGATACATTTAGCTAGGTATCATAATAAAATGGTAGATCAGTGTTATTAAATTAGCAACCATATATTACAAACTGTCTAATCACTCACTTTGAATTATTGTACGATACTATTCCTAATTCGGTTTAATGAAAATTGTCTGTTAGTTCACTCTGGTTTCCAACGTTAGAATTTAGCAAAAACAGTTAATGTAATTGTATTGTCGTTTAAAAATAATGTCATGTAATGTCATAATATTGCTTAACATTTCATAATTTAAATTTCCCATACAAAGGCGTCAATCCGGTTTCGTTAGCAGAAACACAGGAAAGTATTGATGGCACTTTCAGATTATCTTAATTGTTTTTAAAATTAAAAGTAATCATTAAATGTTGCAGGTTAAATTTTAATGACGAAGACAAATAGTAATCATACTCTTGAAAATAGAAAATGTGAAACATCCATACTTTTTATATCGGTGCTAAAAGCAAGCACGCCTTTACACAATCATAATTATTTAATATTTAAAACCATAAAAAACATTTTTTATATAATATGAATAATATATAGTACATTATATTGCATCCATCATATGATATACTAATATTTAAACCAATATAGACACTGATTTTAACGAATCATACATGAAGAAGATAACCAGAATGAGAGCGAATTATTATTTAATTTATGAATCAATTCTCCATTCTGAATTTATTATTCAATTCTTATTATTAGTTTACGCACTCTCTTTGTATATTTATATATCTTGTTCAATTTTTCAATCGTTAATAAAATACTTTTTATTCATCCACTCAAGTTCAAATAGAAATTTTTAAAACTTGTAGCGGATGGCCCTCGATGTCAAAACAGTTTTTTCAAATATTCGTTCATTCATTTAACGAATATTTGAAAAACCTGTTAATTAATTTAATTCATTTTTAATACTTTAAATAGAGTTTTAGCATTTTGTAGTGAAAATTGAAATCGACAGGCATTAATTACGGTACAATGCGAGGATTTCAGTATTTTTCGCGTGAAGGTGAAGAATGCGAGTCCAAATCTCGCGAAAATCAATCATTTCTTGATAGATTCTTTATATTCATTGTAATTATTTAAAAAAAGTAACAAAAATAAAAATGTTCTTTTTTGATATAAATAGGAATTAACTATTATTTTTTTAAATTGTTATGTGACATTTTTTGTTTTTTAAAAAATGTGTCGAAAAATGAAAACTCTTACAAGGTAAAAATTTGAGACTTAAAAATCATATTTAAAGGTAGAGTATATAGCCTTTTTTTTTTTTGAAGCTCAAGTGTATTGCCCGCCGAATACAGAGCTAACTCTTCCCGTGGGATCGCAGAGGGCGCAGCAGCAGAATGCACTCACCTCCATCCATATCTTCCTCCTCACCTCGCACCTCTCGACGACGTAGGAGCGCACCTCGGAGCCGCCCATGCTCGGGGGCTGCCAGCCGACGGTGACGGAGTTCTTCTCGATTTTGTGGAATGCAACGGGCCCTTCGGGTGGGAGGGGCTTGTCTGAAACGAGACACGATGTCACATCATCCTCAGCACCAGAGAATTCAATCACGAATGCATGTTTGTGCAATAAATATTCACAGATTTTAAAACCAACAACAACAACCCAAAATGAGAGCTGAACTTGTGGGTTTTATACGAGGAAAAGGAAAATTTTCGCGTTTAATGATAAGCAACGACGAATTTCCCATGATTCATTATAAATAAAAAAAGAAATATGTAATAAATACTCATACAGAAGCTTTTTAAAATTACAGCAAAATTATCCTAGATTTTCATCGGGCTATACTTATTCGCAAATCTTTATGAAATAAATAAAAACATGGCTTTTAAACGAACAATGCACAATATTTAGACGCACGTTTTTGTACGAGTATTAGATCTTTATATTTAAGAATTAAATAGCGAGAAAAAAACACCCATTTTAATTCATCTGAATGAGATTAAAAGAAATCAGTCTTGTATGTAAAAGACTGCGACCAATAGGGAGGGTTAATTTATATAGACAACTGCTTTTCAAGAAAATTGTTATTTTAAATCTCCTGATATATACATGAAAACATTAAATGTACATTAATTTTCCTAAAAGACCTTATTTTTGTTTTTTTTAAATCCATTTTCACTACCAAAGCATTTAAAATTCGGAAGTTACGAAGTTACACTACATATTCCAATGATATGCAGAATAGGCAAATAAAAATGTTTAAAATTTACTTATATAATAAAACCTTAAGAATGAAGAGTGAAAAAAAGTAAAGCATTATAGCGTACTTAACAAATCGTTTAACTGATACTCACAAAGCATTCTAAAAATAATTTTAATTGTAATTTTTATTTCTATTTTACAAACTTATTGCTTATAGTAAGAAACTACGTATATTAAGTAAAATATATAAAACGCCATATTAAATAAAATATATAAAACTCGCATCATACATAAAAATAAAAAAAATGATTAAAAAAACTCCATAATGTATTACCGGCAGCCCTTTTGAAAGGACGAACCTACAGCTTTATTTTTGTCTATAGTTGGTTAAAACGTTAAAAACAAAAAATCAAATATAAAAAATTGAAATCTACCATCTGAAATGTCATGTTATCTTGTGAGAACATTATTATTTTTCTGACATTATTTCTCTTACTTAATTTATATTTAAATTTACCCGTTTAAACAGGTTTGAAACAATCATGTGACTATCAGAATACGCATGCGTCAATATATCGAGAATTGAACTTTTTGCTGGTGATAAGTATTTACCATTTTCTAATAACCCTAAAAACGGAAACTTGATGCCTCGAAATCGATCTATCACAAATGTTTTGCCCGTTCATGTTACTGCTTCAAAAACCTCAAACCAATTCAACATTATGTTCTCACATGATAAAAATCTTTTAAATACAAAATAAAATAAAAATAACAAAATTGCCATTGATTTCAACTTTTGAATTGCAAACTGAATTTCTATTTTTAAGCGATTTTGTTGGCAATAAATCGCCAAATGAGATAATACTCTGCATTATTTTATAATAACCCTAAAAGTGAGAAATTAATGCTTCAAAAACGAAAAATCGCCTTTTTGCCTACGGATTTTGAGGCTTCTGAAACCCCAAACCAAAACAACATCATGTACTCACGTGATTCAAAACGCACATTTTGTTTCAATCAATATGAGACACAAAACCTCTAATGAATGTAGCTAATTCGATGTTGTTTTTTATTTGACTCTCATGAACATAGCACAAAAGGTCTGACTTTTTTATTCTCCGTTTCAAGATTCCAAAACTAGAACTTTTAGATATTATCCTCCTCAAAGGAATTATATGTAGTGAGATAAGCGCATTTCCAGAATAGGTCTTGATTTAGGATTGTTGTCCTTTTAAATGCATTTTCTTTCATTTTTTTCCCTTGGCTAGTCATTTTCAATCGTATTATTTCCTTTTAGTTCGACACATGTGTAATTTTTGCTCATATTGCCAGTTAAAGCAATAATAAATCTTTCTATAGTTGGGCTAAGAATGTTTCATGCAATATTAAATATTATAACCGAAAGAAAAAACAAAAAAGCCAGGAATTAAATATTCCAGTCACGCATTCAACAAAACGTGCTAGCCAATCTATTAGCTTCATTTAAAAGATTTGCCAAGAAGCAGGCGTTTAGCTTAATACAAATTCAGCTTCACTTAAAAAAAGGTAAAAATGATAGTTCTGAAAAAATCATCTATTGATGAATGGATCGCAGTATTATCAGAACGACTCTGCATTTTAAGTTCACCTCAGTGTTAAGTGCAAACGCCTCTTTCTATTCCATCTTTTCACCTGTTGCTATTTTCGAGATGTCAAAATTTTCTGGCGCATGCACATAAACTTGAAGGTTTTCTGTGGCTGAGAACAGACAAATCGGACGATTACTTTATCGACATACGTACCGAGCACAAACAACTTGAAGTCGTGCTTGACTGTGCCCGCAGGATTGGTGAGCTGCAGAGTGTAGGTCGCACTGTCAGTGTTCTCCACAGATCGAATGGTGATCGCCGTGGAATCTTCCCTCGTCTGCACCAAGGTGTGCTTGGTAGACTCTAAAACCTTTCCGTTCTTCAGCCACACCAATTCAGGAGCAGGATAGCCGAAGACTTTCACGTCCAGAATGTACTCGCTGTAAGACTTTAGACGAACATTCTTCATCTTTTCGTCATATTTGACGGATGGTGGTTCTGAAAGGTGGAAGAGAAAAGAAAACTTATATGTAAGAGAAACATTGTATTTAATTAATTTGACAATTAAATATGCATGCAGTTGCAAATCATCGCATCAGGCCAAGTATAATTTCAAAATTGTTTATTCTCTTATTTTATATAATGAAGAAAATAATATTTTACGTAAAAAGCATTGACATAAAAGCAACATTTACAACAGTTTCAATTAAATTAACGACATTTTAATTATATATGAAACTTGAAATGCAAAAGGGATGTTCTCACATTCTTTTCGCATTTCATTCATTCTACGCCATTTTTCATTTTATTCCCATTCAAACTTTGTAATTTTAAGGAAAGAAAATAATTCTTACAAATGTAAAAACATTCAAGCTTCATGAACTCCAAAATATTTTTATATTTTATTCTATTAAAAAAAGACTTTGAAAGAAGTTTAATGCTCATTTCAAAGACATCTCCGAAAGGTTTTTTAATATGAAATAAATAGTCATAATTCCATAAAGGCAAAACCAAGATATCTTCCTTTCCTTGTGTTTTCCAGAAAAATAAAATAAACAGGGAATGAAATTCTTCGCACTTAAGATTTATTTTTGACAGTTTTTCTTTTACCATCTGTTAGTTTAGTAAAATAAGTTCATCAAAACCTACCTTGTATCTTCAGTTCATTCGCAGTTTCAGCTGTTCCCAGGTTATTTGAAGCCTTGCATGTGTACGTGCCCGCAGACTTTTCTGTCGTTTCATTGATTTCCAAGGTGGCCACCTGATTCTCGTAAGTCGCTTTCATATTCTTCATAATTATCAATTCCTTTCCATTTTTGAACCTGTGTTCGATAGAAACATATTTTGCATAAACTCATAATGCATTATATGGTAAATTAAAATAAAAACGTAATGCCCATGTAAAAAAAAAAAGATTTTCACAAGCAAGAAAAAACCCCAATCTATGTACAGAATTCCACGGTAATTTTTTTAATAAAATATTATTTTATTCAATGTATAAAAACATGGAACGCATCCATCTAAAACTGCCATTCATGCGTTGAAAATTAAAATGCGTTGAAAATTAAATGGCTGTATATTGAATGGAACGCAAATTTAAATTAAAGAAAAACCAGTGTACTGATTGTTACAAAAAGGCACAATTGGGGGAAGAAAAGGCACATTTGATTTGTAAAAGCAGTAACATTTGTGATACGGGCAGTTATATGTAAAAATCATAAATTTAAGATGGGCAAGTAAAATGTATTTAAAATGCAGTGAATTTAAACAAATGCTTTTATCCCTTGAATGTCAGATTCAGAAACTCTAAATTCCAGACAAGGAGTCAGTAAATTCTAGCTATGGAATGCTCTTCACTTATTTCAAAAATTATTTGAAAATTTTAAATATTTTTTTTACAAATCAGAACATTTAAATCAATTATATCAAGTATAACATTATTAAAATAAAAGAAGAACCCCATCGGTCTGAAAAAATTATGTTTTAAATGATGCACCTGCATTTTCTCATAAGATACTTGCTTTTCCGACGAATAACTGGCTTTCATGTTGAGGCTTAACTTTAGGTCTTTAAAACTTTTAAATTTAGGTTTCATGAAATTCACGTCGTAAAAAAACTGCGCATGATGCGGGCCCAAAAATATTGACTACACAAACTAAACATGAATATTTTTTCGTGAGAGATGATGCAGTGTGATTCAAAAGGAATTGTTTTTAGCACCCCCTCTTTCATTTAAATAAATTTGTTTCGATACCAATAATAAAATTATCAAACAAGTAACCACTGTGTAATCTCACTATTTTGTTAGATATAATATAAATGAAATCAACATTAATTTCAAACTATCTTTGAAACATGTTTTAAGTGTAGACATGATAGTTATATTTCCCTTTTTAACTTTTCTTCAGAACTACATGCATAAATAAGAACACATGCATAAGAACTACATGCATATTTAAGAACAAAATTTAATGCTTAAAATTAGGGGGGGGATTATGCTGAACAAAAGTTGAAGACGCATACTGAGAAAAATTTAAGTTTTCAAAGTAATTTCCCAGAATCTTAATTTTTTCCCCCGATAAGTGTCCCCATTTACCATTTGACGGCAGGCGGTGGTTGGCCACTGATTCTGCAAGTCATCTTTGTCGGCTTCTTCAGACCGGAAGTTACAGGCTGCAGATGTTCCACAAC
>JAOUZG010020842.1:3794141-3811674 GCA_026289955.1 Argiope argentata
CTCAACCAAGTTATCTGCAATTTAAACAAGTAATAAAAAATTAAGTTAATCGCTACTTAGATCAAATTAAATTTTTATTTTAGTTACTTTCAATTAAATAATTACAATTAATATAAATAAGTTATCAAAAAGTGACTGATTTTTACAAGAATCGAACTCGCAGTCTTCACCTTTAAGTGAAAAATACCGAAGTCCTCGAATTGCACCGATCGAGCGACTGTCTGCCGATTTCAATTTTTATTACAAACTACTGAAAATCTATATAACGTATTCAAATTTAATTAAAGATAATAAAGGAACTTTTATTTGAAAAAACTGTATTAACATCGAGTGTCATTCACTACAAGTTGACAAAAAATTTATTGGAACTTGAGTTGGTGAATAAAAAAGCATTTCACTAACGACTGAAAACTTGAACAAGATATATATAGGGAGAGTGTGAACTAATAGTAAGAATCGATTAATAGAAAAATGTTGTAAAATATTATTTGTTTATTACAAATATTCATAAGGCGTTTGTGGATGATTTGTAAACACATTTTAAAATAAATAATAAATTCTATAAATGTTAATTATTTACTTTTTTTTAAAAAAAAATACTAATTCAGAAAATTTTCCCGCAAATTAAATACAAATATATATATATTATCAACATCAATCATTATATCATCATTCAAAGTAATGTTTTAGCAATTTTAATGAGAACCTTCATGATATCACCGGTATTCTCTAAATTATTTTTCTTTCTTTGAGTCTTTTGAGTAATGGAAAATCTAATCTTATATTTTAATAAAATGCTCATAATGAAATTTCCATTTTTTTACATTTGAATTTCGGCTTTATATTATTTCCACGAAGGAAAAAAATTCTACTGCAATATTTGAAAAAAAAATTAATGATCAGAATGATTTTTGATACATTTCTTGTAAACTATTAGGTGAATGCAAACATTCTACCCGTTTTTGGATATGCAAATGTGCAATGCAATTGACATCACATGTGACACAGTAATCATTCAAATTGTCTGCCCATCAAATGAGTGGGTGCCAAAAGGAATCATTTAAAAAAAATCAAAACATGGAAAGCGAGAAGGAGCATGCAAGACGTTTCTTGTTAAATGAGTTCGATAAAAAGAGTACGTCAGCCGCAGCATGTCGGGAGTTTATGGGGGGGATACAATAGATGAAAGCACAGGTCGTCGATAGATTCGTAGATTTAGGGAAAGAGACAGAATCTGTCAAAATCAGGTGTAGCGCTGGCCTTATAAGCCAGATAACATCTACGGCACCGAAGTCGACTTTTTGGTATTGTGGGTATGTTACTCGGCTACTGGCTGTAGGGTCGCGGGTTCGTATCATTCGCTACACAGGCTGGGAGTCAACGACCGTTACACATTGGGGAAGACGATGTTAATCAAGCCAAAAGGAACAATCCTAACCCAACTATTCAAGAATTAGCGGAGACCTTCATCGTACACCGGACAATGGTCGAGAGGCGACTGGTCAAGCTGGGTTTTAAGATAAAGGTGGATCGTTGTGTTCCACATAACCTGACAGCTAACCAACGGATGAGTGAATCGCCACCTCTGTTTTCCCTCTACAAAAACGACCTATTTTTGACACCAATTGCAATAGAAGATGAGAAGTGGGTCATGTACTGTAACGGAAAGTGTCGTAGGATTGCATGTCGCCCTTCTGCATCGACTTCGAAAGCTGAACTTCATCCCATGAGGATGTGTGGAGGAATTATTTACAGTGAGGCCTCGCCCCTCAAGCAAACCATCAATGCTGCTTTGTACTGTCTGCAGTTAGACAGAATGCATTCAGTGGTCAGTGGACAGGTCTCATTAATAGTCACAGTGTCACCCTTCCTCAAGATAACTCCAGGACACATAAGGCTGCCCTCTCTGGTCATTCCAAAAGTGACGGGACATTGGTTGGGAGGTTCCACCCATTCACTCCTCTTCGGACACGGCACCAATTGAATATCCCTTATTTCGTGTGTTCCATAATGAATTAGTCGGAAAAGCTTCGATAATCCTGATATTGTGAAAACTGGCATCCGAGACTTTTTTTTTTGAACCGAAACCGCCGCAATTTAACCACAGCGGGATTCATCTCCCACCAGAAAGATGACAAAAGGTCACAGATAGCGATGAGATTTATGCTTAATATTAGATATCGCACATTTTGAGTTTGTTTGCTCTTCTTTTTGGGTAATAAAAACGGGTTGAACTTTTGCACACATCCAACATTAAACATCTTTCATTCCTTGCATACGGTATTTGATTGATTAAACAAATCTTCCATTGTAGAATGCACGTTTTATTAAAGCTTAAGCTATATGATACTAAATTTTCTATAAATCTCTAGATATTATAATTGTATATTTTTTTGCTGCGTTCTCAACATTTTGATGAGATATAGCATTCAGATAACACTTACATAAGAAAAAACTTTCACATGAAATTTTAGTTTTGATTTAGAGTATTATATTGGCTCTCCGAGCGGTAAATTAGGATTTATCCGCTTCAAGATCAGATAATTTCTACTCATATGCCCATTTCCTTGCCAATCTTTCAGAGGAATGATTAAGAATCAAAGGCCTATTTCACCCACTCTCTTGAAATCTGTAAGTCTGAGAGTTAAATATTGAAGAAAACACATTTTTTAAAAATCGGCACTTTATAATATTTTGTAATTAGTCTAGTTATATGACTCATAAATCAAATTTTTGCCCTTTTTAGAGCATGCAATTTCATAAGAATATTCTATGAAATAAGAAATTCTATGAAATCTATCCTACATGATTAAAATGTAAATGAAAATTGAAATTCGTCTTCCGCAATTTTTTAATTTTTTGGTTTGTCTACTAAGCGCGTATTGTTAAAAAGAATAAATTTTAAAACTACTAATTAGTTTCAAATTTTTTTAGATGTAACTCACGCTGAGAACGGACCAAGTTCGATAGTGCTCACATGTTTCTATATTATATTATATGGAATTATTTATTATTCTTTCTTTCCTCGTTTGTTTCCGCTTAAAATGTTTCTTTTTTATTCCTTGTATTTTTTTATAAGGTGCGATAGAAAGTGATCTGAATAGAATATTTTTGTTTTCCTTTCATAAAGACATAACTCTTTTCTTTAAACTTTGAGACAACATCTTCTCTCTTCACCGTTACCCGAGTCCTTTTCCCTTGTTTCGATCCCCCTCTCAGCAGACAGCAACAACCCGATTGGGTTGCGCCATAGCGGACAGTGTAGGCTGTAGCGGATTGCTGATGAAAGAGACTAGGCAGCTGCCTAGAGTCGCTGTGTCGAGAGGACCCTTATAGATTAATTTAAAAAATGGTATTTTCATCTAATTTCCAAATAATCAAAATAAACTTTTAAAAAATATTTTTTCTTTGGTCTCAAAAATATTTTCAAAAGATTAATTCTTCTTCAAATATAACCAGCCAGGCTTTTTTCCCTGTTTCGTTATATTCACCTAGTTAAAACTTTCGTCAGTCATGGATGTGCCGCATTCATGACTGATAGTAAAGTAAAAAATAATTCAAAATATATACATCTCCATAAAAATATTAAAATAAATAATTCATCTAAAAAAGTTATTAGCGTATGTTATGCAAAAAAATATCTTGAAATGTAAATAAACTGATCAGCTTACTTAAAGATGGCACAATGTGTCCTTTCAAAGGATGTAAGATATTTGAACGTTCCACTGAGAGTAGATGTAGAATACAATTATATATATATATAGTAATAAAATGCATGCCGATTATAGGGGACATTTCCCTAGCGAAGTATTTCTGCACTATTCGTGAGCATATACCCTGTTCTCTTGTTGCAATAAATAAAAGATTCTAAGCAAGAAAATTCAGGAAGCAGTTTTCTTGATTAGTCACCCATTTATTTACATTGAGCCACTCCTTGTTTTTATACAATTTCCGATGATCATATCATAATTACGAATATTTCTTAAAGGCAATAAAAGTTATTTTCTTCTTAAACTATTAGATTACTAGAACCTCCCTGGATGATAGTTAAAATAAATTATCTCTGCTTTCCTTAGAGAATTACTCATCGCTCACACTTATGTGAACGTCTCCTTTCCTTGACTGAAAGACAAAGAAGAAATCTTATTTACATAACTTTTAAGATAATGGAAATGTGCTGCCATCTGGAGCAAGGAAGGGGAACTAATCCTTATAATGTCAACTTCAATTGCAGGTTGATCACCATATGTTTTGCCGGCGTTGCAGCGATTTAATAGTTACAAAAGAAATAATGCCATTATGTACTTTAGCCAGAGGAAAATGATTAGAATAACTCCCATTGAACATGAAGGGAAATGAATACTCACCTTCGGTTCCGGAATGCCGGTAACTTTGCAGACCAGTTCGACGGGCTTTCCTTCGTCCACATCTTTATCCTTGGGCTTCTCCGAGAAGACCGGGGGAACGCCCTCTAATATGTCCGTCAGGGAAGATTGCCGAGAGAGGCTGAGGCGAGAAGATGGGTAGGTGTCCGTCCCGTGATCAGCCGCTGAAACGAAATGCATTGTTTTTTAGGAAACCAAAAATCAACTATTGAAAACGAATACTTAGATACATTTAAGGTCACGATTAAGTTCGTCATGAGAATCTGTCAATCATTTTACAGCATTTGGAATAATAGCGATTGATTGTTGAAATTTTTAAATTTCAGTTTATCCTATCATTTAAGATTTTATTACGCAGAAATACTTCTAAAAATAACATTGCCTAAGAAAGGAAATAAATTTAGCAAAATATCTCGAGTTAAATATATCATAATTTTTGAGAAAATGTTAAAATTTCTTTTTCATATATTCCGAAAGCATGATTCTAAGATAAATACGGTATTTTTCTAATGAAACTGAAATATAGTAGCTCAAAAATTAAAAATCAAACGAAATTGACACCTAAATTTCGTTTTGAATGTTGTTAATAAAAAGTGTAACATAATCAAACATTAACTTTATAAACGAGAAGAAAAAAGTGATATCAAAGAGAAAAAACAAAATTACTCTTTTAATAACTTGTTTGTTGTTAAAAAAAATTATGAAATGAATACTTTAAATCTTAGACGATTTCATGCTCTGGACTTCGGAATAGAAGAGAGAAATGTTTACCCCGGAAAGCGCGTCCAAGGAAAAGCGACTTCGCTTACCTTCCACGACAAGTTCAGCCGATGTTGACGAGAAACCAGCGGCATTCTTAGCGACGACTGTGTACGTTCCCGCATCTTCAGGGAACACTTCTCGGATGATGAGAGTTGTTACATTGTCATCGTCATAGAAGATCTGAAGGAAGAAAAGGGATAACTTATTTTTTTGGAAAGGACGAAAGATAAAAGTGACAGTACAGTTTTCATTTCTGAGCTCTTACTAGCCTCCGATCGTGATTCAATAAATTGATGAGCAAGGCTAATAAATGAATCAAATTGAGTTCCGAAGGGGATTCGAAAGAAAAGAAGCATGTTTGCATTCAGACATTTGTTAGGCTTATACATAAACTTATTTAGACTTTTGTTTTCCGGAAATACGTTTTTGTGCATTTTCTCAGCTAATCAGAAAAACCAATGTCTCAAAAACACTGAAGCAATTATCCAATCAAATGCTTAACAGAAAGATAATAATTTTTGTCATGCTTGTATATAGGCAATAAGAATTTCACAAAATTTGTACGTAAATAAAATATTATTAATTTTTCTACGAAATATATATTTTATACGACATACATTGAGTAAATTCTAGATAAATGTAACGACAATATATATGAACTTTGGTTTAATAGATGATGAAACTTTTATGTTTCTAAACAACACATTGTAAAAATATCGAATGTATTTTATGCAAGTTCAGCATATATATATATATATACACACATACATACATACATACAATACTTAATTAGTAAGATAAACAATTTAATTCGTGGTGGAGGCAGATAAAAACATTTATTTATGACATTTATAAATCGTAAAGAACTTCTAAGAGGATTGACTGTTTCAGTTTGAAGAACTGAATTAATTTATGTTGACGCGAAAAATAAAAATGCCAATTCACGGAAAGGAATAGATATAAAATTCAGCAATAGAACCAGTTTAAAATAAAAGGCTATAGTATATTATTGATCGATTATTAAATTATAAAAATAAACAAGTCATCAAAAAATGTGCCATGTTTTTAGCAAATTAATAGAAAAATATATTATTGATTTAATAATTTTATAGCATAAATCTCGCAATGTTGTAACTTCTGAGCGCGGGTCTTTGGCTGTAAAATAAACTCTCCTACCAGCAGCTAATTCATTAAAAAGTTCGTAGCAAAATTAATAACTATTCATTTATTTTTTTGAGTATAAAAATTTTGTATGTAAAAAAAAACCATGCAATCGCCCCCAATGATCCCACCTGGAATTCCATAGAGGGTTTGATGATTTGAGTCTGTTTGAACCAAGTGATCGTTGGTCTTGGATTTCCAGTAACCTGGCAGGACAATTCCACCGTTTGCCCATCCAGCACCTTGACCATGGTCAGCTTCTTCACTATCTTAGGTGCCTGCAGTTTCTCTCCAGGTTTAGGCACTGGAAAAAAAATACAAACAGAACCTGAGATAGCTGGAATGTAATTTTATTTATTTATATACTTAATACACTTCAATCAAGCAATCTATCAAAAATAATTAAGTACTTTTTAAAATATTAATTTATTCTTTGTTTTTGAAAGGCACTCTAGTATTTTTCTCTCCCCCCTGATACCATAAAAAAGAAAACATTTCCCTTTTTTATAAATGATTTAAAAAATATTTTTATCATGAGTTGCTAATAGCAAGATCATCTGACCGACTCATTTATTTAGAAGATTTTATAAAAATAATGCACTTTTAGGAAAACTCCAAGGAAGGTGCTGCCTTTTATATTTTGAGTTAAAATATAAATAATCACAATAAAACTGTCTTGCTGAAAACTTTTTAAAAGAATATATTTTCAAATTCCATGAATTATAATTTAATATTAAATTTTTAAGATTTATGATAATTTTCAAGCTATATCTCGAAATTTGAATGAAGTAATAATAAAGTGAAATCAAATCTTATCTTGTATTCCATAAAACAAAATAAAATTGTGCATTTTGCGATTTGCCTTAAAAAGGAATCGACGCTGAACAAAAATGAAATTGAAATTAGTTTTGACGTGATTTTTACATGTTCTTGATTTCTTTATTAGTTGATTTAATACAAGAAAATTATATTGAATTAAAAATAAAATTCTGAATGGAAGATCAATAAATGAAACGGAAATTTTCAGTTTATGATTAGTTTTGTTTGTGTAAATATTAATATGAGTAATGTTTGCATAAAAATAACCTCAATTAACTTTTTTTCTGACATTTTCCATTACCATTTTGTCTACATAATTTGTTTTCAAATATTTATTACAAAAGGGTATTTCAGAAAACCATTGAATTCAAAGTAAATACAAATTCTTCAAAGGCAAATTGTGGAACTATGGATCCGTGCAGCATCGGAAATCGTTTTCTTTATACAGCAGACAAATAAAATTCTTTCACTAAACTAACTAGTATCGTAAATGCACTGCCGCAGACCATTTAAAAGATTTGCATCTCAAGCCTCGTCAAGTAAAATTAATGAAAAATTTTTAAAAGGAAGTGCAGTCAGATCGACACACCCGAAGTCAGACGGATTTAAGCCATGAAACTGAATGACCGGACCGTCGCAGCAGCAGCACTGGTGGGAACTGTGGTTGGATCCTAATGGTCATCACCGGCCACGGGGCAACCCTCCCCTTATGAAGTACGTCCCGTCATCGATCGAGCCTAACCCTCACCTATTAGTGTACCCTCGAAGGGGGCGAGATCCAACTACCAAGCCGGAAGCATCTCATCCTCATTTCGAGGTGTCCCTCTCCCTGTCGTTTTAGAAGGAAGGCAGCAAATCCAACAGACTGAACTATAAAAATATGATTCCAGCACAAAGGGACTCTCAATTATTTCAGCAAGGATATTCGTCAAATGGACTGTGACATTTAGGCAAAGGAGGAATAGATTTCCCCCTCCCCCCTCTAATGTCAGTACTATAACAGACTTATATTACGTCGATTCCCTTTCTCGGAATCACCTGAACGATCTGATGAAATTCATTTAAAAGAACAATATTGAAATTTTTGCGACACGCATCTCTGTAAATAATGCGATTTTCTAACATATGCAATAGATCCAGGACATCCGAAATTAAACCAAGGCATGTGCTTCATCCTGCCGGAGCTATTGCAAACACTTACTGCAGCCTGCCAAATGCAATGCTAATAATAATTGCACGCTTTTTTGTGTGTTATCTGAACCAGTATACTGCATTGTGTTGCAGTACGATTCTGATGAGAGTGATTATACCATCTTAGAAGATTGCATATTCGTTACTGAAGCCCCCTATGTCTCAATTCAGAAAATAATAAGACAAAAAATTGGTACTTTTCCGTTAACCGGGCGAAAATGTCGCCAACTGTGAACCAAACGCGAGCCGAGTCGCCAAGCGAAGCAAATAACAACAAAAAAAATTGAATTCTACATTATTTGACATTTTTTTTCTTTGCGCTTGACAAACGGAAAAGTATCAAAAAATTTCTGATTTAAAGTAAATAATAAATTATTATTACTTACAACGCAGAACTGGCAATTTTTCCATTTTCTTGCTCAGCGTATCCTTCATGTAATGAGTGTATTTATCCGAGTCCTGGAGGACGCTGGGGGGCACATATCCCTTCTCGTTAGTCACCACTTTCTTAACGAACCAGAAGTCCTGGGAAGTCTTTTCGATCACTTGCACGCGCTCCCCTTCAACCAGGGTGAGAGAATCCGTCTTTTCGGAGACATGAGATGAGATGGCCACATACTCGACCGTCTCCTGAGGAAGAAGCGAATAGTTGGATGAATTAAAATGCACAAAATACACTGAATGACCAAAATAGTCTGAAAAAAGTTCGAGTTCCATGGACTTGATATTAACTTTTAGGAATGGATTCGTTGAAACTGGATCCAAGAAATATTAGTCCATACTAAAAAAAAATGAAAGCTCTTAATCCCCTCACATAAATTATTTATTTGAGGGAATCGGTTTATAGAGCTTTGAACATTTTGTTAAGAATTAAGGTATCCACGTGGTATTCTTTGGTGGAGCCAGCTGCCAATCATGTAAACACCACGTGTACTAATGGTTGATGTTAGTAAATTTTTTTCCAGCAGAAGCGAACTTGATCCTGGTATGAGGGGGAGTGTGTTCTCGGCTCTCAACCGTGAAATTTTATGTGTAGTTCTCTGGGCCTGCTACTCTATGGCCTTTAGTTGTTGATGCTACCAATAAATCAGGTGAAAGACAACCGGTGTCTTCAAGTTATTTCACCCAGGCCACAATCTTCACTATCAGATAAATTATTGTGTGATCGAGAAAGCAGCAATAATTTAATTTAATCTGACACATTCTACCTAATGTATTCAGAAATAATGACTTTAGTGAGCGCTAAATGTACCGGCGAAATAAAAACCGAGAATTTCGACCACAAAATCTTTTTTCGCTCCTATCAAATATGCGACGCAGTGCTATTTAAACTCACTAAAGTCGCATTTTTTTTTACGTAAACGCGCCATTAAAGAAGTTCTTTTTGATCATGGCTGTAAAAATCAATTCGTATTAGATTTGTTGTGTAATGTGTTATGCATGTGCTTTCTAATAGTCTGAGACAGATGGACAATTTTTCGACAATTTTTGTTTCGTAATTCTTTTACTGCTTCATCTCTACAACTGGAATCTTTCTTTCAAA
Organism: Argiope argentata; assembly: GCA_026289955.1. Taxonomy (NCBI): domain Eukaryota; kingdom Metazoa; phylum Arthropoda; class Arachnida; order Araneae; family Araneidae; genus Argiope; species Argiope argentata. Next base: position 3,804,003 of record JAOUZG010020842.1, read on the forward strand.
AGTAATTTACATCCAGTATTAAGCTTTTTTCTTGAATTTAGATCTGAAAAACAATTGTATGACAAAATCCGTGAAGATGAGTGGTTCAGCAGATACCAAACCATTTCTGTCCCTCACAATCAATCACAAGGCGATCTGAAAGCCACTCAGATCTCTCGTTTTCCTACAAAGAAGTGAACTGCATTTCTAAATTATATTAATGACAAAGGAAAAAAATTACATCGGATTTATGAAACATATAAATGTGGATGGATCAAAATTTGAACTGCTGATTTTCTTACTATTTTGGTCAATCAGTGCCGATCTTATGGTTGAGATATAGTTGAACGACATCATACATATATACTTACCACAACCTCCTCAACTTCAGCTGCAAAGAAAAAAAAGGAATTATTAATTTCACTTTTATATTTGCATTTGAAACATTCAAATTTTTTAACAGTTTCATCATTAAGAGTATTAAATATTGAATTTAAAAAGATTTGAGCAATTTAGAAGGACTTTAGAACAACTTATTCCAACATTTTTTTTTACAATCTAACATCGTTAACGTAATACTTACTTTCTTTTTCTATAGTCTTTTCCAATGTTATCTTTGTTTCATCTGCAATAAAATAAATGATCATTAGAATAAGGTAACTTATGCTATTTAAATTCTATATAATTGTTTGTGTATTAATTTTTGTATCTTTATATTTTTATGTATGAAAAGTTTTTTTAAAAAGTTTTACTTTTCTACTTGTAAAAACTGGTACGCTTAAAAATGTAGCATGTCTATCTTTGGAAGATTTTTTTTTTGCTGACTCATTGCTGCATGATCGAATATCTTAATAATTTTCACATTTCGTACAGTCAAACATAATTTGAATAACAATTTCATAGCGCAATTTTAAAGAAAAAATTTCGAAATTTGGTCGCTAGAAAAGTCCCTATGTCTTAAAAATACTGCTAAATAAGTAATTTGTATTTAAATGCTACGAAACAGGAGAAGATACGAGGAAGCGATTAAAAAAGAGAACTGGCCCGAGACATAAGTAGTTTCATTAAGAACATCTTAAAGCTAATTCAAATGGTTTCAAAACAGACTTTAAAAAATCGAAGTATTTGGTGTGAATGAAAATATTTGAATCCAAAGTCTTTTATTTTAATTTCAATTGTCTATTTTTTATATAATATCCGGTGGGTCCTAAGAAATCCATTGTGTAAGGAGGATCCCTTCCATCCAACTCTGACAAAATCTAATCAAGATTTCTCCCAAATTAAATAGTTTTCAAGTTATCTTCAAGAACTGTCAGTATAATTAAAATATTTTAGTTCATTATCGCTTGAGTGAAACATTTGGGAGCTTATAAAACAAACAAAAAAAAATGGATACGTTTTACATAAAAGTTTTACATAATACATTTTAGTGAAGTGTTTTTTACACACGCACACACACGCGCACGCAGGCACAAACACACGCACTTTCTTATCTCCCGAAGAAATAAAACTACATTTTTTTTGCATTAAAAATAATTTTTGTTGGTAGTAATTTTGGGATTATTGTTTTTCTTCGTTAAATGTCAAGTAAAAGAAAAGCAAAAACCAATAAGCTAAAACTTCAGTGTAGAGCGATAATTACCGGACAGAAGTTTCACAGTTTATCATTGCAGGTAAGTTTTAATTTCTTTTGTGTGTGTGTGTTTAATAATTAAATTTCAATCCAAGAGAATATAGAACTATGATTTACCTGACACTTCTTCAACTTTGTATTCAGGTTTTTCGGATGGGAGAGAAATACTAAGGGATTCTTCTTCATCTGATGGTACCTGTGGTGCCTTTTTCTTTGGTTTTGTTTTGATAGCAAACGACTCTTCAACGTCTTCAGCTTGGGTGGTAATTCTTTCGTCAACCGATTCCTTTCGACGAACAGTGAAAGTCTCCTCTGAAGGCTTTTCGACTTCCGGCTTCTTCTTAGGTTTCTTAATCGAAATGCGTTGTTCATCCTCAGTTTTTGCCTTTTTACGCACCGTTATTTCTGCGTGCTCCTCGGTGACTTCAGGCTTTCGCTCTTCCCCGGGAATAGTGAGCTTAAAGGATTCTTCTTCCTCCGTCGCTTCTTTTAGTTTCGATTTGGGCTTCTTCGGTAGGTCAACTTTGAACTCTGAAGGCTCGGTCTCTTCCTTCACTTCTTCCGGTTGCTTGGCGATACTAAATACTTCAGATACTTCTTGTTTTTTCTTCTCTTCCTTACGTTTCTTGATGGAAACCCTCTCTTCTTTTTCCTCTACCACCTTCTTCACTGTGACTTCGGCTTTTTCTTCCGTGATCTTATACTCTTCTTTTTTCTCGACCGGAAGGACTACCTTAGCTTCTTCTGTTGTTTCCTCAACGGGCTTCTTTTTCTTCGGAACAGAAATCTCAAACGTCTCTTCAACGGGTTTTTCTTCACTCGGTTTATCCTTCAGCGGGACAGCAAAAGTTTCTTGAATATCTTCCTGGGGCTTTTTGTCTTCTTTCTTTTTCGGTTTCAGTTTTAGTGTCGTCTTTTGATCTTCTTCAGTAACAGAAGGCTTCTCCTCTTTCGGTTTCAGAACAACTGTTGCTTCGTCTGCTGCTACATCTGTCTTCGGTTTCGGTTTATCCTCTTGCACCACAAGTTTAAATGATTCCTCTTCCATCTTCACTTCTTTTGGTTTTTCTTTTGGTTGCAATTTTACTGAAAATGCTTCTTCTACAGGAGCTTCTTCCTCAGGTTCTTTAGGTTTTTCTTCTTTTAAGGGAACAGCAAAAGTTTCTTCTACAGGTTTTTCCGGAACTTTAGCCTCTGGTTTCTTTTTTAGCTTCAGCTTCTTTGTGACTTCAATATCTTCTTTCTTTGGTGATTCTTCCTTAACTGCTTCTTTTTTGACAGTGATTTCAGCTTCAGCATCCTCTCGCTTATATTCTTTAATTTCTTCTTTTTGAATCGTGAGTTTCAAGGATTCCTCCTCAGTCTCAACTTTAATTGTTTTTTCTTTCTGTTTTAATTTAACAGAGAATGCTTCTTCCACAGGAGCTTCTTCTTCAGGTTCTTTTGGTTTTTCTTCTTTCAATGGAATTTTGTAAGTTTCTTCAACGGGTTCTTCAGGCGCTTTAGGCTCAGGTTTCTTTTTCAACTTCAATTTCTTTGTAACTTCAATATCTTCTTTCTTTGGAGATTCTTCTTTGATAACCTCTTTCTTAATAGTTACCTCAGCTTCTGCTTCTTCCCGTTTGTATTCTTTAACTTCTTCCTTTTCGATGGTGAGTTTCACAGATTCTTCAACGACTTCCTTTATTTCTTTTGGTTTCTTCTGAATGCCTAAGGTGAATTTCTCTTCTACGGAAGTATCTTCGGGCGAAGGCTCTTTCTTTTTAGGTAAAGGCACAGCAAACGTTTCCTTAACAGGAGATTCTGGTTTTTCTGGTTTAGGCTTGGGTTTAGCTTTCTTTTTAATCACGGCAGTTTCAGGTTTTTCTTCAATTATAACTTCGTTCTTAACGGTGATTTCCGCTTCTTCTACTTCTTCCCGCACTGGTATTTCTTCTTTTATAGTAATCACATCTTCTACTGTTTCCGTCACTTGAGGAGTTTCTTTCTTCGGAATTTTTAAAGCAAACTTTTCTTCCACATCCTCTGGTTTTTCTTCTGGCTTTTCCTTTACAATAGGAATTTTAAAAGTAACAGGTTTATCTTCTTCTATTTCTTTTGGTTTTTTCTTTTTCGGAGTTATTTTTACCACGCCCACATCTTCTTCGACAACTTTCTTTTTAACAGTTATTTCAGCAGCTTCTTCGGACACAGTGTATTTTTCCTTCTCAGGTTGTAGCTCTAATTTTAGAACTTCTTGGACTTCTTCAATAATTTCAGGTTTATCAACTTTCTTAGGTTTAATTGTGAATTTTTCTTCTACGGTTTCTGGCACTACTTCTTCTGGTTTCTTTTCGTCTAATGTAATTTTGAAGTCAGCTTCTGTAGGTTCTTGGACCTTAGGAGTTTTCTTTTTCTTAAGAATCTTTTTCTCGGTTACTTCTTCAACCTCGACTTTTTTCTTCACTGTGATTTCAGCCTTTTCTTCCTGAACCGTATATGTTTTGGGTTTCTCTTCCTCAAGAACGACAATTTCAGCTGTTTCTTCTTGTACTTCCGGTTTTTCTTTCTCTTTCGGTTTCATCTTTACTTCGAATACTTCTTCAACAGAATCTGGTTCTTTCGGTGCTTCTTCTGGTTCTTGAGGCTTTATTTTGAATTCTGCAACCTCAGGTTTCTCTGGCTCAACTTTCTTAACTTTCTTCTTCCTTACAACTGTAGTTTCAATTTCTTCTTTTTCAACTGGCTTCACTTCTTTCTTTACAGTGATTTCAGCTGCTTCCTCATGAACTGTGAATTTTTCAGGTATTTCTGGTACAGACAATTCTGCAGTTGTTTCTTCAATATCCTCCTGCTTAACAGGTTTCGTCGGTAATTCGATTTTAAATTCTTGTTGAACATCTTCCACTTCTTCTGGTTCTTCCAATTTAGTAGGCTTTGGAATATGCCCGCTCTCAACAGCTGGCTCTTCTACAACTTTCGGTTTACGCTTTAGTTTCACTTTTTCTACGACTGGTTCGGTCTTTTCTTCTTCAGGTTTACTCTCTTCAACTACAGCTTTCTTCACGGTAATTTCGGCTTTTTCTTCGTGCACCTCGAATTTAGTTTCCTTTATCTCAGAAGAAGTCAGTTTAAAGCTTGTTTCTTCTGTGATGTCAATCTTTTTCTCTGGTTTAGGAGTTAATTTAACTATTTCCGTTACTTCTTCTGGTTCCTCCCTTTTTTCTTCGGGTTTCTTTACGACTGTTATTTCCTCTGATACTGGTTCTTCTTTCTTTTTCGGTTTCCTCTTCAGTGTTACTTTTTCTTGAGTTTCAGGGACTTCTGATACTTCAGGTACATGTTTCTCCGGTTCTTCAACCACTACTTTCTTTTTAACTGTTAAGTCGACCGTTTGTTCTTCAACAGTATATTTTATTTCTTCCGGTCGCTGAATTACTATTTGAGCCTCTTCAGCAGGCATCTCTTCTTTGAGCTTTTGTTCCAAAATAACAGAAAAGGATTCTGTTTCTTCCTCTGGCTTTTCTGTTTCTTCCACTTTTAATGGTATTTCGAACTTTTCAATTGGAGTCTCATCTTTTGTAATTGGTTTCTTTTTCAATTTAATTTTCTCTACTTTCTCTTCGGATTTCAAGACTTTTACTTCAGGATGCAATTCAGCTTTCTCCAGAGTCTGTTCCACAACTTCTTCTTTTGCTTTATCAGAAGTTATAGGTTCAGTTGAAAATTGAGTTACATCTTCAGTTTCTACATCACCCTCTATCGCTTCCTTCATTGATGGCTTCCTCTTGATGTCTGCTGTCTTTGGTTCTTCCTTCTGTACAATTGTCACAGTACTAGTCTCAGTTACAGTTTGAAGAGGTCTTAAAGGAGCTTCCTCGGACACTGTCACAACCGATTCTACATGCTCCACAGTTTTTAAGGAGGATTTTCTTTTTATGGTAACCACTGCTTCTTCTGTCGTTTCTATTTCTTCTTTTTTCAAAGAAAGCTTCCTAGTTACAGTTTCTTCTCTCTCTTCTTTGATTTTAGGTTTCTTTTTTATTTTCAAGACAGCTTGTTCAGAGACTTCCTCTGGTTTTTCCTCTTCTTTAATGGATGGTTTTCTTTCAGCAGTAATTTCTACTGGTTTTTCTTCTTCCTTCGGTTTCTTTTTCAATTTTAAGACAGCTTTCTCAACAATTTCTTCAGATTTTTCTTCCTGAAGTGAAGGTTTTCTTTCCAAAACGACTTCAGACGGTTTTTCTTCCTTTGGTTTCTTTTTCAATTTTACAATCGACTGCTCAGTAACTTCTTCTGTCTTACTTACTTCAGCAAGAGACAGTTTTCTTTCAACAGTAATTTCCATGGGCTTCTCTTCTTCTTTAGACTTTTTCTTCAATTTGACTACTGCCTTTTCAACTGTTTCTTCTGGCTTTTCTTCTTTGAGAGAAGGTTTTCTATCTACAATGACTTCCAAAGGTTTTTCTTCTTCAGATGGTTTCTTCTTCAGTTTTACTGTCGATATTTCTACCACATCCTCTGGTTTTTCTTCAACGGGAATCTCTTCAACTTTTTCATCTTTTTTAGGTTTCTTTTTCAATTTCACAATTTTTTGTTCCGTTTCTTCGGGTTTCGGTTCTTCAGCAACTGGTTTTTCAGGTTCTTCGGGTATTTCTGCAATGAATTTTAATGAAGATATTAGGATCCGGTTTATCTAATAAAAAAATCTTTTGTTACAAAATGTTTAAAGAACGAACGGTAAAGAAGGTGTAGGGAATATTTAAAATGGAAACATAGGAATAAAATTAACTACACAGGTAAACAAGTAAACATCACAACAAGGGATGGACACGCAATAAATAAAAATAATTAATTAGTACAAAACAAAAAGTAAAACAAATTTCATGCACACTTAAACAAATGTAGCAATGTCTTAAATTATATTACTTTCACCACAAAGAATACAAAATTTAAGCAATTTTATGTTGATCACAATTTTAATGTTATTTAAACTTACCTTAGTAGAATATTTTACAGATATAAATATTGTTACAAGTATTAAAGTTTTAGTTGCACATAATTAAATAAAAAGCATGAGAGACTAACTGTATTTGTAAGTAGTGGAACCTCGATTTCAGGAGTAAAATTACAAATTTCTTATAAAAAATATTATTTAAGCATCCATTAAAAATAAAATCAATATTGTTCGTAATTTTGTTAATTATGCATTAGATAATTATAAACATATTTAAAATATAGTGTTAATTAATGAGTATCCAAAGCATTATGAAGTAGTACACAGCCAGCCTGTTTTCGTCAGACGACAGAAAATGTAAGTACTTGTTAAAGTCTGCAAAACAAATAAATAGTTAATATCATGACAAAAAAAGTCGCTAAAGTGCATTTCTATGATAAGAAAACTATCAACTAAACATAAATTCAGAATGTTACAAATAAATCACAAGAAAAATTATACTACAATACTTACCGGAAATTAAAGCTTTCTCCTGTTTTGGAACGTCAGAAATTAAAGGTATTTTGGTGGTATCAGTTGTTGCTTCGACAATTTCAGCTTTCTTTTTCAGGACAAAAGTTGTTTCCTCGATAGTTTCTTGTATTTTACTTTCTTTCAATGAAGATTTTCTTTCTACCCGTATTTCTTCTATTTTCTCGTCTTTTGGTTTCTTTTTTAACTTCACAACTCTTTCTTCGGTCTTTTCTTCTTCTTTAATTGACGGTTTTCTTACAAGAACTTTCGTTTCTTCTTTTGGTATTTCTTTCTTTTCAATAGTGAACAAAGAAGACTCCTCTGGTTTCTCCTCATCTTTGGAAGGTTTCATTTCTATTTTTACTTCCTCTTGTTTTTCCTTCTCTTTCGATTTCTTTTTAATTGTGATTTTGGCTTCATCTGGTTTTGGCTCTGTTTGTCTCTCTTTCGTTTCAAGTGAAACCTCAGTGATGTCCTCAGGTTTTTCCCCCTGCTCTACAGGCTTTAATTCTACATTCACTTCTTCTGGCTTTTCTTCTTCTTCCGGTTTCTTTTCCTTTTTAATTGTAATTTCAGTAATTTCTTCGGGTTTTTCGTCTTTCTTTGGTTTC
>JAOUZG010020842.1:3811684-3838991 GCA_026289955.1 Argiope argentata
TTATCAACTTCTTCTGGTTTTTCATCTTTTGGACTTTCTTTTGTTTCAAAAGAAACCTCGGTGATCTCTTCAGGTTTCTTTTTCTGCTCTACAGGCTTTAACTCTACTTTCACTTCTTCTGGCTTTTCTTCTTCTTTTGGTTTCTTTTCCTTTTTGATTGTAATCTCAGTAATTTCTTCTGGTCTTTCCTCTTTCTTTGGTTTCTTTTTAATCTTAAGGACAGTTTTATCAACTTCTTCTAATTTTTCCTTCTGTTCAATAGTGATTTCAGTAATCTCTCCACTTTTCTTTTCATCTGTTAAGGGTTTAAATTCTATTTTTATCTCCTCTAATTTTTCCTCTTCTTTTGGTTTTTCTTCCTTTTTAATTGTTATATCAATTATATCTTCTGGTTTCTCCTCTTTCCTTGGTTTCTTTTTAATCTTAACTATTTCTGTCTTTTCTTTAGGTTTTTCTTTCTGTTCAATGGTAACTTCAGAAATCTCTTCAGGTTTCCCTTCCTGCTCTACAGGTTTTAATTGTACTTTCAATTCTGGTTTTTCTTCTTCTTTTGGTGTCTCTTCCTTTTTAATTGTAATCTCAGTGATTTCCTCAGGTTTTTCCTTAGGCTTCTTTTTAATCTTAAGAACTGTTTTATCAACTTCTTCTAGTTTTTCATCTTTTGGACTTTCTTTCGTTTCAAGAGAAACCTCAGTGATCTCTTCAGGTTTCTTTTCCTCCTCTACAGGCTTTAATTCTACCTTCACTTCTTCTGGTTTTTCTTCTTCTTTCGGTTTCTTTTCCTTTGTAATTGTTATTTCAGTAATTTCTTCAGGTTTTTCCTCTTTCTTTGGTTTCTTTTTAATCTTAAGAACAGTTTCATCAATTTTTGGGGATTTTTCTGTCATTTTATCACTGATCTCAATGATCTCATCAGGTCTCTTTTCTTCCTTAACAGATTCTATTTCTATTTTCTTCTCTTCAATTTTTGTTTCTTCAAGAGTTTTTTCTATTGAAACTTCACCTGGCTTTTTAAGACTTATACTTGCAATAGTTTCAGGAGCTTCGTCTTCAGGTCTCTCTACTGTAGCATCTGCCTTAGGTTTCTTTTGTTTCTTTAGAGTAACTTTTGTTGTTTCTTCAGAAACCTTTGCCTTAGGCTTAGATTTCTTTTCGTCAATTGGTTGCTCAGTTTTAGTTTCCTGAACTTCAGATATGAACACTTCAGGTCCTTCTCGTCGAACTTTAGCTTCCGCTTTTGGCAAAATGTCTTCAGCACCTTCAATAAGGATTTCTACATCATCAGTAAATTTTTCGACTCGAGGTATCGATATAATTTGTTCTTCCTGCTCTATGGTTGCATCATCTTTTACTGCTGGTATTACATCAATTTCTTCAACAATTGTTTTCTTTTTTAGTGTGATTTTTGTCTCTTCAGTTTCCTCATCTGTACTCTCTGCTTTCATCATAGGTGTAATTTGTTTTTTAATTTTCGGTTTTTTCTTCAAAATGACATCCACTTCATCTTTTTCCTGCAGAGTTTCTTCTTGAACAGTAGCTTGAAGTTCTTCAGGTTGCTCTGATTCTTCTGGCTTCAAAGGCTGATCTTCGTATTCTTCAATGATAGGTTGTTTACCAGTTTCAGCCTCGAAAACTACATAATCGGTTTCCGTAACATCTTCGATAGTTGGTTTAGAATCTCTGCTAGGAATAGATGCAAATGTTTCAACAACTTCTTTGACTTCAGCTATTCGACCATCTTTCATTTTCTTATGAACAACTTTTACTGTACGTTTCTTAGTTAGAGAAGCTTCACTAGCTTCTTCTGTTATTTCTTCGTCTTCCGGTAACGTTACAATAAATGGGGAAAATTCCTCTGGAGCTTTTCCTCCTGTTTCTTTTCGAGGCTTAGATATCTCTTGCACAACACTGACTGAAGGTGTTTCTTCGGTGAGTTTAACTGTTTCCTCTTCAGGTTTTTTAATTTGAAATTCAGCCGCTTCTTCAAAGACTACGTCAATGAAATCTAACTTTTCTTTTTCTTTCTTTATTGGTTTTTCTTTTTTGTGTGACAATGTAATTTGTTGTTCAATGCTTACTTCCCCAGGAATTTCATCGATTTTTATTGGTTCTTTAACAGCTAATGTTTGCTTAGCTTTATCTGGTTTAGGTAAAATAGCAGAAAATTCTTTTGCTTGCAAATTACTCTCGGTTTCACTGATAATAATGTGCTCAGTTGCTGGCACAGTTACATCTGCTTTTGCCAACCTCGGTGTTCTTTCTACGCTAACTTCCCCGGTTTTTATTTCTGATTCAACCTCAGAAATTTGAACATGATGCTTTGTAGGTATGGTTAGACCAGCAGTTTCTTCTCTAGGAGCTTTCGGCAGCACTAATTCTGATTCTTGAGTTTCAAATTGGACTTGAGATATTTCCAAATGTTCTGCAGTCGGAACCGTGTAATCCGCAATCACGGTTGAAGGTGTCTTATCCGGTTTCAAAGTACCCTCGCGAGTTTGTATCTGAGTTTCGCTAACGATTATATATTCCTCAGCAGGAACAGTAAAATCTGCCTTAACTTGTTTCGGAACATCCTTGGTGATAAACTCTTCCTCTTTTGTTACTGTCTGCACTTCTGAAACAAGCACATGACTTTCAGATGAAACACTAAAATCTAAACTAACTCCGGATGGTCGTCGTGGGGTTTGCAAAATATCTTCTTTTTGGTGACTGGATATTTCGGAAATAACAACATGCTCGTCCGTCGGAACAGTGAAAGAAGCTTGAACAGTCGTTGGAAACCTATCAGGAGCAAGATCACTCTCTTTTGTAACAGTTTCAACCATGCTGATTTCAATATGTTCCTTTGATGGCACGGAAACCTCTACTTTTGATTCATTGGGCTTTTCGAAAGTTTTCATTTCCGTTTCTTTTACAATTGACTTTGCTTCAGAAACAACCACATGTTCTACAGTTGGCAAAGTAACATCTGCTTTTAGTGATACTGGTTTGGAGTCAGGTTTGAACTCTTTTTCAGAAGACACCGTTTCTACTTCTGAAACAATTACGTGTTTCATGCTCGGCACAGTGAAATCAGCGGTTTCTTGCAAAGGTAATTTTTCTTTGACGAATTCACCTTCCCGATTACCAGTTATTACTTTAGATATAATAACATGCTCAGCCGCAGGGATGGTTAAATCAGCTTGCAGCTCCTGAGGTTTCTTCATTTCAGCTACTAATCCTTCTTTCTGTGTTACGACCATTTCCGAAATAATCACATGAGTTTGAGAAGGTACATTAACATCAGCTTCAGCAACCTTAGGAGTAGGTTCAGTTTTTAGTTCTTCGGATTCGATTGTTTCTTGGACATCTGAAACTGACACATACTCGTGTGCTGGTATACTAACCATTGCTTGCACTGTTTCAGGTAATTTATCAGGTGCTAGTTCCGTTTCTTTAATTTGAACAGGAACTTCTGTTATTTCTAAATGTTCTTGTTCTGAAACTTTGAAATCAGCAACAGTAGAAAGAGGCGCCTTTGTAGGGAGAAATTCTTTCTCCTTAGATTGGACATCTATTTTATCAACTATAACATGCTCCTCAGTTCCAAGAGAGAAATCTAGTGTTACGCCAGCAGGAGTTTTGAAATCTGACATTTCACCTTCTTTGACATCCGGCAAAATTTCGGATACTGTAACATGATCCTCTTTAAGAACAGAGAGGTCAGCGACAAAGCTTTTAGGCGCTTTGTCAGGAAGAAGTTCTTCTTCAGATGCCTGGCTTTGAGTTTCACCGATTACGACATGCTCTAGTGTACGGAAAGAGAAGCCTAACTGAACTTCTGCAGGCATTTTCAATGGTTTCAATTCCGCCTCCTTATCTTTTATGTCAGAACAAGAAACAATGACATGTTCTTCAGCAGGTAGTGTCGTTTTTGCAGTAGCCATCTCAGGAAATTTATCTTCCTCTAAAGTGCTTTCCTTCACAACCGTTTCTACAGTGGAGGTTAAAACGTGTTCTTTTGTTAGAACACTTAAGTCAGCCAAAGCTGTTAAGGGTTTTGCTTTTTCTGGTAAGAATTCTTCTGCAGTATTAGATGTAACTTGAAACACCATCAAATGTTTCTCGGCTGGAATACTGATTTTAACATTCTGTTCCACTGGCTTTTTGTCTGGTACATATTCCTTCTCTCCTACATTTGATTGTACCACAGAAACAAGGAGATGCTGCTCCATGTCGACAGAGATGTCAGCTGTATCATATTTGGGTTTTTTCATTTGTTCAAGAGCAGCTTCCTTGGTTGCTGTCTCAACTTCAGATACTAGAATATGCTCACCTGAAACTAAACTAGTTTCTGCAGAAAATTCTAAAGGTTTCTTGTCAGGAGAGAGAGTGTCTTCAGATACTGGCGCGAGAATTTCGCTAATTATCACATGCTCTTCAGTTGGAATGGAAAAGTCGGCTTGATGTTCTCGTGGAATATTTTGGACATCCAAGTTTTCTTCTACTTCTCCTGAAGAAGTGTCTACAACCACTACATGCGATTCCGTCGGTATCGAAAATGATGCAGTTGTAGTTTCTGGCAATTTTGGTTGAACTAATTCTCCTTCTCTTACCGAAGATTCTGTAAGAGAAACAGTTACATGTTTTTCGGTCAGTATCGAAAATGGTGCCGTTATAGAATCTGGTTTTTTCATTTCTTTAAGCTCCCCTTCTTTAAGAGAAGTTATAACTTTGGATACACTAATATGTTCTTCCGTAGGAACAGTAAACTTTGCTGATTCTGAAAGTGGGGTCTTTTCAACATTTAACAACCCTTCTTTCATTTCAGATACTACGTCACTTACAACTACATGTCGTTCAGTAGGAATATATACTTGAGCAAATGCATCGGAGGGTAATTTCTCTGGTTTGAATATTCCTTCTTTCATATCGACATTAGCCTCTGTGACCAAAACATGTTCTTCTTCCGGTAGCGTTAAATTAGCACTTACTGTAGAAGGCATTTTCGAAGGAATCAATGTATCCTCCTTAAACTGTGTTTCAACTTCACAGACTGTTACATGCTTTTCAGATGAAAACGACAAATCTGCTGTAACTTGCTTTGGTCGTTCTTTTAAACTTAAGTCGCCTTCTTTGGAAACAACTTCCACTTCTGAAATCACGACACATTCTTCAGTCGTTAATGAAAAGGGGGCTTTTATTTCTGGAGCAGGCTCTGAGGTAACAAAAATCCCCTCTTTCAAGTGGCTTTGGACCTCTGATACTTGAACGCTCTCTGTAGAGCTAATATTAAGATTAGCTTGACTTTCGGATGGTTTCCTTTCAGCAACCATTTCACCTTCTTTAGTTTCACTGTCGACAACAGAGATATAAACCGGTTCAATGGGTAAAAATTCAGGTTGAACCACGTGTTCTTTAGGAGCCACAGGTTGAATAAGGATATCTTCTTTAGTTCCAGAAGTGGCTTCAGAAACAATCAGACTTTTCTGGGTATCTATGGAGAAATCAGCGGTTGTTTCAAAAGGAATCTCATCAGGACGTAATTTATCGCAATATGTGGCCGTTGTTACTTCAGAAACATTTATATGTTTTGCCGTTGGAAGAGATGAAGCTGCTGTAATAGATTTTGGGAATGATTTTACCTTCATATCACTTTCTTTCTCAGCTTGGCTTTGCTGTTCAATTAGAATTGTTTCATGTAAGGTCATTTGTAAAGTAGCAAAATCTTCTTTCGGAGAAGTCTGTAAAGACAACTTTCGTGTTATATCGTCGGTGTTGACTTCTATTATGGACAAAGCTTCCTCAGCAGGTATATCCACTTGAGCCTCGTGTGTGTCTGGTAGAATATCTTGCAGAAGAATTTGTTCTTTCGTACCGGGCGTGCATTCAGAAATTTCGAGAGCTCTCATTAAGGATATATCTGTGTTGGCATCGTGAAGGGGGAATTTTTCTTGTTCAAATGCTTCTTCTTTCTGATCCCATCTGGTTTCTTGAACGATAATTGATTGCTGTGGAGTAAGTGCAGTATCTGCTTTATGAGGTGTTGGCACGACATCGGGTCTCAGAGTCTCTGAAGTATCGCATATCGACACATGTTCAACAGAAGCTGTGATTTTGCCAAGAATCGATACAGTTGCTTTCTTGGACATCGCAGCCTCCTCTGAAAGAATGTCAACTTCTCGAAGTTCTGAAGCCGTTTCTGAAACAGAAACTGGATAATTAGTTATCATTTGAATGTCAGGTATCTTTTCTAGATTGCTTGTATCAGACACTGCAACAGGAATTGTCGAGTCATGGGGTGTGCTTTCTTTAATACTAACAGCTATTTGAGAAAGAATTTGGCTGTCCGCTTGTTGAGCCTGTGGCAAAACTAAATCGCTTAAAGGAGCTTCCTGTTCATTTACGATAGTATCGGAAACTTGAACACTATGCTGCCCAGTAAATGAAGCTGTAGCTGATTTTTCGGGCACCCGACTTTCCGCCGTTAGGGAGCCTTCCTTAAATTCTGAAACTATTTCGGAAACTGAAACAACTTCGTGAGGGTTATAGGTTTCGAAAGCTTTCATTCGAGGTCTATCTACAACAGCCAAATCTCTTTCCCTTCCGGACACATTCGTTTCTTCGATAATGCAAGAGTCGAGAGTGGTAAAGACAGCTTTACTTTTTTGAGTTTGCGGAGTGAGGGATTCCTGCAAAACATCTTCCACATCGCCTACCTGAATTTGAGAAACGATCGGAACTTCTTGTGGCGATACATTAATTTGAGGTTTGTGAGTGCTTGGTTGAACTGGTAATTCGAGTTCGGACTCTACTTCGCCAGTTTCAATTACCGCAATAGAAGGATGTTCTAGACTTGAAATCCCCACTTCGGCTTTACGGGTCGAAGGTTGTTTAATTTCATATTCTCCAAGCTGGTTAACTATGGTTACTTCTTCCATTACCAAAGCTTCAGTTGTCGGGAATGAAGATGACGCAGTTTTTGATAAAACAGGAGCTTTTTCCACGAAATCCGATTCTTTCGTCTCTGGTTGTGTAAGAGAAACTTCGATGGACTGTGTTGACATTATCTGAACATCCGCGGAATGAGAGGATGGAATTTCTTCCAAAATGAGCTCACTTTCACAGGTACCAGATGTATGTTGTTGTATAACAGCCAACTGTTTCAGGCACACAAGACTTGAATCTGCTTCTTTAGTTTCAGGTTTCTCCTTCTCAGCATAGGGCCCAGAAGTTTGGTGTACAAGAGTTTCTTCTACTTGAATATGGTCGAAAGGCGAAAATATCTGTTGGGCAACTTTATTATCTGGCAAAACTTCAGGCGAAAATTCGGATTCACTAACAATAGATTTAGAAATATTTATCTGAACTGCTTTGTGGGGAATTAAGGAAGTTGATACAGTTTTCGTAGCTTCAATTTCGGGTGTAAATTTCATTTCGGACATTAAGGTTTCATTAGAGGAAACATCATACGCCTGTTGAGGAACAACAGACAATGAAGCTTCCACTTCATGAGGTGTGTCGCTTATGTCAACAATATTTGTTTCTTCTAATGTTCTAACTTCAGAAATTTGTACTGACTCATCGAATATAACATTCGGGTGTACATTTTCGGTATGAGGCATGGCCTGTCGTAAAACTTCTGTATTAGATTTTAAAAGTGTATCTGTTACCGTGAGTGATATATGAGGAGTGCTATATGTAGTTTGCGCTAAAACTGGTTTCTTTAGCCCGCCAACATCAAGAGGTGACTCTTGAGGTATGCTTTCAATTTCAGTTATGCCTATCGGATGATGACACACAACACTAACTGTTCCCTCAACCGTGGTATGGTCAAGAATTTCTACAATATCACTAGTCATGCCGCTCGTCTGTATATCACTTAACGCAAGTGCAATCGATTCTGGGATAGATATTTCTGCCTGGTTACTGGCAGGAATGGGGGACAACTTCAGCTTTGACTCTTTTTCAGTAGTTTCTACAGAACTAATTTCAAGAGATTCCGTGACTTGTAAAGACGGAATAATCTGACTTTGAAGAGGTAGGACGAAGTCGTTCATTTGAGTTTCCTTAAAATTCGATTCCACTTGCAAAACGGAAAATGTCTGCTGTTGCTCAAGACTTATAGAAGCCGATTTAGAATCAGGGGTTTTCGAAAGACCTTCGTATTCTTCTGTAGTTCCAGCCAAAGTAACTTCATCAATAATTAGCATTTCACTAGTTTCTACCAATTTAGAAGCTTTCTTAGTATCGGGATAAGATTCAGGTGTTGGTAAATCACTAAAAGAATAATTGGGTTGAACCCGTAGGATTTCTACTGCTTTTTCTTCCATAACACTGAAATCCGCACGGGAAGGTATTGGATGCACTTTTTCCTTCAACATCATTTCACTTACACCAGTTTCTATTTCTTCGACTGTTAGAGCCTCTTCGACATCTAATGTGGGCTGAGCCTTTTTTAAATGTGGGTGGGAAACTTCAGTTATTTCTTCCTCTTTAACAGATGATTCAACTTCAATAACAGATACGGCAGATTTAGTGGTAACATTTAAATTTGCTGTCTGAAGCGTTGGTTTCTTATCCATTTCCAAAATATTTTCCTTGTCCTTGCTTTTTACTTCTGTTATTTGTAAGGCTTCTGTGGGAGAGATTTCTACAGCAGCAGTTTTGAAATCTGGTTTTGTTTCTACCATTTCTTTAACTTCTCCTGAATCTGTCACGACTTTAACATCTAAGGCAGCGTTTTCTTCTAACATAACATTTACCTTGTCATATTTCAATGATTCAGGCCTTAGGGTTCCTTCCATTACGTTAGTCTGCATTTCATATACAGTTACAGCTTTCTCTGGCTTATATTCATGTCGGATAGTGAGTTTCCTTCCACTTGGTAAAGGAAGAGGTTTATATTCCTCTTCTTTAGATACCAGCTCATTTTCTGAGATTTCAACAGCAATTTCTTCAACTATAGCTTTGGTGGCTTTCATTGCATTCGGAATCGATTCCAACTGAGCACCTCCTTCTTTTATGTGCGAAGTGATTTCAGATATTGTCATAGCTTGCTGAGTGATGACATCAAATCGAGGTTTGCTGCATATTGGAGCTGCTTCCAACGTTAAACTTTCTTCCGCTAAATTGGTCTCCATAACTGATACAGTGCATGCTTCTTCTGTCTGTAAATTTGTTTCAGCATACCTGCCTTCGGGTTTCCAATCCTTCGACCATTCTCCCTCTTGATCCACAGTATGCGTTTCCGAAATTTCAACAGCGGATTTCTGAGTTGAAATATGCTCGGTTGCAGAAACCTTTTCGACAGCCTGTGAATCTGGTGAGAAAGGTTCTTCACTCACCTGTGTTCCCATTTCCAATACTGAAACAGCTTGGTACGGTGTATATTCAGGTATTGCAAATGATTTTAAGGTTTCAGCAACAACTCCAAGTTTTTCTTCTTTAGTAAATTCTCCAGATTTGACTTCAAGGGATTCAGATGTCGTTTGAAGAGTTTCTTCAGCCTGATAAGTTTTAGACTTTCTTTCCTCGAAGGAATTTTCTTTATCAAAAGTGTCATCTACTGCTACTTGCAAAGCCTTTTCAGGGACAAAAGATGCTGTGAGAGTTTTAGTTTTAGGTCGAACTTCAGTTTTCACAAAACCTTCCTTATCTACTGGGCTTACTTCGACAATACTCAGAGCTTCTTCAGGAATAAAAGTTCTTTTAACATTTTCTTGAGGCACTTTATCTTCGTGAAGTAAAGCGCCAGTTTCAGATGCCTCGGTTTCTATAACAGAAAGAGCAAAATTCGACGAATGCACAAATGAAGCATGCGATGCCTTTGGTGCTTCAACAATGCTCAGTTCATCTTCTTTAGCAACACACTTATTTTCAGATACTATAATGGCTTCAGATAATGGCAATGAAGCTTCTGGAAACCTTTCAGGTTTGCTTTCAGGTAAAATCAAATTTTGTTCTCGATCCTCAACCAAAATTTCCGTAACACTGATAGATTTATTATGAATCATTTGAGGCTTTACGGTGTGTTTTGTCAAAGCATCCGGAGTGTAAGCCGATTCTTTATCGTGAACTTGGATCTCTGAAATCTGAATTGTTTGGCTCGGGGAGACGGACAAGTTTGGATACACCTGAGGCATCGCCAGACTGGCATCTAGCTCATCTTCGAAGTGAGCGGGAGTAGTTTCAGTAACGCAGATATTTTCCCTGGCTTCGAAAGTAACAGATGCCGTTTTGCTAAAAGGTATTTTTTCCATAATTTCTTTAGTAGCTCCAAGAACAACAGCATCACTTACTTCAATGGAGATATCTTTAGGTAAGACCTCAATAGCTGTTGTCGATTTTGGTATAATCTCCGTTTTAAATGCTTCCTCTTTATCTTCTGATATGATCTCAGTCACTGATAATTCCTGCCCTAAAATCATTCTCTCTAATGCTTTGCCCTTCTTTGGCATCTCGATATCAATTGTTTTCCCAGCTCCAGAAGCGTCGACCTCTTCAATGATTACAGCTTCTTGGGTAGTTATTTCAGAAGTTGCAGTAGTTGAAACAGTTTCAGTTTGTTTTAATTCTTCAGAGGTATCTTTTGAATATATTTCAGAGACTTGAATATAGGATAAAGGTTTTATATCAGAGCTAATCTTTTGCATTTGGAATCTGTCTGGTGATAACCTGGATTCCTTCGCTTCAGAAATAACTTCTTCCACGCATATAGGGTGGTGAGCTTGATAGCTAATAACCCCTTCATGTCTCACAACTTCTGAAGATTTAAATTCAGAAACTGTTCCTTGCACGCTTACTTCTTCTACAACAATAGGTTTTGTTGGTAAAATGGATTGTCTCGCAAGAACTTTTACAACAGGGACTTCAGTAAGTTTTCCCTCCATATCTGTCGATTCTGTTTCTGTAACTAAAACTGAATGTTTTGTCAGCACTTCCATTCTAGCTTTTTGAGTTACTTCTTGTTCTAAAGTAAGCAACCCCTCTTTAGTATTCGAGTCGGGCACGGTTACTATTAAGGCTTCTTGTGCGGCTAAACGGCTCTTGGCAACCATCGATTCATGGATGGAAGGAACGGTAATCTCTTCTCTACCTTCAGCTGTCACGGAACTTACACAAAGGGGTCTGTGCTCAACAAATGAAACCTGAGCGATATCTTTTTCCGGATGAATTTCTTCGGGAACACTTTCCACCACCTCACCTTGAAATAACTCAATTTCGCTTTTTTCTTTATTCTCCAAATCGATACCTTTCTTCGAGATAAAAGCTTCTGTTTTTTCTGGTTTCTTTTTAGATCTTCTAAGAGCCTCGATGGATGTTGTTTCCATTTTCTTAGTTGTTAACGTTACACTTGTATCTTCTGAAGGTTTCTTTTCAACAGAAATATCAATTTTTTCATCTTTAGGCTTTTTGACTTTGCGTTTAAGAGTAACCTCTGCTTTATCGACTCTCTCTTCTTCCTCTGCATCGACCACTTCTTCGGGAGAAAGAGTCTCCTCTTCCGGTTTAAAATCCAACTGAGCTTCGCTTTCATATTCTTTTGGCGATTTTTTAAGTATTTTAAGCATTGATTTTTCAGGTTTCTTCTGTCCTTTAGCACTTATTTGAATTTCAGCCTCAGTCTCTTGAGTTGTTTCAATGGTAACGCTTTCGGTTTCCTTTTCTGGCTTTTTTCGTTTAGTTATGCGAATTGAGTCCTCGGCAGTTTTCAGTTCATCTTCGGGTGTTATCTCAACTTCCTTTTTTACTACAGTCAGACTTTCGGATTCTTTCTTTGGTTTCTTTCGTTTTGTAACTGTAATGGAGTCTTTGAAACTTTCATCGTCTGGTTGTTTTTCATCTTTTACTTTGCTTACAACGAGTGAAGTTTGCTCATGATCCTCGGTTTCAACTTCTGAACGCGTTGTGATGTCTAAAATTTTATCTTCACGCTTGGGTTTCTTCTTCTTTTTAATCTCAATGCTCTCCTGAAATTCCTTGGGTTTCTCTTCCGACACAGTCTCAATCTGAACTTCTTGCGTAGTTTTCTTGCTACTTACTTTTATATCTCGCGGCTTTTCTTCAACTTCAATATCTACTGCCACATCACGTTCCTCTTTCAAAAGAGTCAAAGCTGATGTTGAATCTTCCCGAGTCTCTTCAGCATCTTCGACTAAATTCTCCACCAATTCCGGGGCTTTCTTCACTTTTTTCTTTTGAGCAACGATTTTTGTTGAAAACTCCGGTTTATCGATTTTCTTAGAATTTAATTCGATAGGAATGGTTTCTTTGCGAGTCATTTCAATATCGATTCGAGCATCTTCGGCATCTTTCTGCGTTTCTCTGGTTATTTCTAGACTTGAGATGACACCACTTTCAGCAACACTGGCATCTTTCACTAACTCGGTCACTGATTCTGTGTCATCTGTTTTCTTTTTCCTTACAATAAGTTTTGATGAATAGTCAGTTTTATCGACCTTCATCGAATCTAAATGAATGGGTACGATTTTTTTAGACGAAACCTCAATGTCTGTGTCTGTTTGTGTGTCTACCGTTCTTAGTTCCCCAACAGAATCGCGTGTTATTTCTTGGATGTCGATGTCTAATTCGTTTTGGT
This sequence comes from Argiope argentata, assembly GCA_026289955.1. Lineage (NCBI taxonomy): Eukaryota > Metazoa > Arthropoda > Arachnida > Araneae > Araneidae > Argiope > Argiope argentata. Next base: position 3,824,265 of record JAOUZG010020842.1, read on the forward strand.
CTATACTTTTGCCTTTCGACACTTTTGTTTTAACTCCTTTTTTTCGCAGAACCACTTCATCCCTAGATTCCTCCTCTGCAATAAAAGATATTTCTTGACATAAATAAAAATTCAACGCGACAATTGACTGCCTCCTCGAAATGGAATTTGAGAAAACGAAACGCATAATCCAATTTACACAAAAAAGCATGCACACACAAAAAAATTCCACTCATATCTACTCAGCAACACCGATTCGTTTTCTGTAATCATTCCGCTGTGGAATTTATTTACTGATGCGGATGGTTATGCAGAGGTGCATTTTGCATAAAAAGTGAATCACTTATGAATTTACTGCAAAACAATCGGATATCCATAAAAGAGAAATATACGCTAAATTATCCTAGCTGACCATTAATTTTCTTGATTTTTTAAAGAAAAAATTAAAACAGTTCTGCTAAGTACAATTCCAGTTTTTAAATATTTTAATTTCCAATCAAAAATGATCGATCGATCCTGCAATAGATGCATTCTTTCGAAAGCAATTTTTGTTTAAGTCTGACACGAGTATGATTTACATTCCACAAAGACATGCCACTGCAGTGCGGGGGAGTTTGAAGTTTAATATATGGAACGAAATATGCTTTTATTTAATTAAATCATTGAAAAATTGCTTTCAACTACATTTTTACATCAACAAATTTTTTTTCATTTCGGAACGAAAACAAATATATATTTATTGATTGATTTTAAAAAGAAATGAATAAAAACACGCTAATTTTTATTAAAATTCTCAACTCATTCATTAGACATCTCAAATTAGAAAAATAATTGCAAAAATTCATTTTATAAAGAAGTTGTTGTAAAACGTAACCCTTTATTTTCTGACTCTACTCAAAAGTACCATTTAAGTCTGGCTTATAACGTCGTAATATAACTATTTTACCCGATGGTATTCTAAAGAAAACGGAGAACGTAAACCAAATGGCAAGAAGTTCATATATACTAACAGTAGGAATTAAAAATATTTAATTAATAATTAAATTAATTAAGATATTTCTATTAATTTTAATTTTTTCTTGAGTTCCCTGGGATTATTCTGAAAGGAAACTTAACTACTAGTGCAAAAATGGAGTTCAAATGAAGTTCAACATAATTTGGTAAATAAATGGTTAAAACAATTAATAACGATGCTATGTATAAATCTCTAACAATGTAACATTCAAAAGTTGTCGATTTGGAATTAAGGGAATATTTTACTCATTTGTCAATTACATTCAAAATAATAAGTGAATAATTTCATTTTTTATAGATTTTTTATTTTAAATTTAATAAATATATTAAATTATATTAATTTGAATGCAACAAATATTAGTTAATTTTAATTTATTTTTTTAATTTTAATTTTTCATTAGTATCTGTTTTAAATTGAGAGGATTTTTATTTTTCTTGCTTTGCACATTTTCTTTTTAGTGTAGAATAATTTTTTTGAAGAAAATATATAAAACGGTGTATTTTTAATTTTCCAACAGATTTGAATTTCTTAGAATATATATTAAAATGCTGATACACATTAGATTATCACATTTAATGTTACTTCCCTAAAAACCTTTATATAATCATCTCCAGAGATTTTTCTTTGAGTTAATTGTTCAAGATGTGCAGTATCTCCAAATGAAAATATCACTATCGGCGAAATAAAATCAATTAAAAAAAGGGTTTACTCTATGTTTAGTTAACCGATAATTTTGTTCATTGCATTTTTTCAATTCCTACTCTTAGTTCATACTCTCTGTGTATATATTCATATATCTTGTTGAAATTCTCATTCGTTCATAAAATACTTTTTATTTATCCGATCAAGCTGAAACCCACTTTTTTAAAATTTGCATCGGATGACACCTGATGTCAATACAGTTTTTTCAAATATCAATTCATTCATTAAATTTAAATAATTTTCTAATACTTTAAATAGAGTTTTAGCATTTTGTAATAAAAACTGAAATCGACAGGCAGCAGCTCGATCGTTGAAATGCGAGGATTTCGGTATTTTTCCCGCGAAGGTGAAGAATGCAATTCCATTCTTGAGAAAATCAGTAAATTTTTAATCAGTTATTTATATTATTCGAAATTACTCAATGAAAAGTAACTAAAATAAAACCGAAAAAAAGTATCCTATTGAACAAAACTGTTAAATTAAGATAGAGAATCGAACCCTCTTTCGTACTTCAACCAATGTCAACAATTAATGTTCACGGAATTTCTTACTCCACTTGTAAGAAAACATCTAGGACTAATTTTCTCCATCGAAGATCGTGCCACTTTATCTGCCCTAGAAAATAATGGATTGATTCAAATGGACATCTACGCTACAAAACCTAGCTTGAAATTCGTTGGAGATCCAAAAAACAAAAACAAAACAGTGTTGAATGCAAACGAATTATGAAAGAAAAATGGGTGAAAAAAATATTGAATTCGTATAATAAATACAAAATTGAAATTCCCAACAGGTATGAAAGTGTATCTATAAATCTTTATACCAGTCTTTGCACATTAAAAAAATCGTGCGCATTTCTCGTGAGCTAGGACAAGTGATAAATGCCGGTGATTCCGACAAGAAGGAATGTGTTAAAGAAAACCCTCCAGCGGACGTTGAAATGAGTGAAAATGTTTACTGGAATTGAGGATACCAGAACTGTAGCCCAATTCGGCGATCCTCTCTTCTATCAATTCATAAATGTTTCCTTATGAAAAGAAGAAGGAGTTCAGATCAAAAATAAAAAGAAATAGGGCTTGATGGTTTAAGATCAAACATTTCATGGTTTGAAAAATTAAAAATGATTACAGTAGACGTTATTTTCTCATTTTGCACAATATTGACAAAATGCACCATTCTAGGTTTTGTTAGGACGAGACTAGGATGCAATCACTCATTCCGACTGATAAAGGATTAAACTACTTTCTTTTTCAAAATAGCATGTGTGCAATTTTAATGTATAATATCCTACACGTTTAAAGGGCATAAGATTTTTTTCCAGTACCGTACACATTATTTTATCTTCGATTTTTATTCATCGAAGCGATGTTTGTTTTAGAAACATTCTTCTAGTACAAAAGGAAAGAGTTTTTCCCTTCTTATTTTACTGTTATATTGAGATTTTATGGAATGATATGAATCAATAAAAAGGCTCTTTTTCAACGGATTTAACAGCAAAAAAATCTAAATTTCACATTTAAATATGGAAAATGATTTGGAATGAAATGACGTGGAATTTGAATTTGATTTTGAATACGGAAAAGTCGGAAAACATTTAAAATTTATTTTTCAAAAAAATTAATCAATCTTCATTTTTATAGAGAGAGGAGCTATTATTTTAAAATAATTTTTACAACATTAATTCTCAACAAAAAAATAAATTGTTACAAAAAGTCGTATATCATCTCATTTCTCCCCTTAAATGACATTAAAAGAAACGTCTATGCAGTAGTGTGATTAACAAGAAATTAGCTGCCTCATTGATCTGGAATTTCAGAAGTAAAAAAGTCAGTAATTCATTATTTATAAGAAAAAACAAACTGCTAAAAAAGTATTTTTACAGTAAATATAAACACTTTTTACGCGCTTTCATCTTATATTACTATAAATCCATTCAATCGATTGCTTCAAGATAGTTAATGAAAAAAAAATCCTTAAAACAGATTACTTCAAAAAGCGGAAATAAGGAATTTGCAATAATGCAAAAGTAAATAAATAATAATAATAAGTAAATAAAACAAAAAAACACAATTAACAGCTATATGCATGTAAATGGAATGATAATATAAAGGAAAATTATTTTAATTTTCTGAAATTAAAATAATTTTAAATAATAAATTCTACATTAAACTATAGGGAAAAAAATTGAATTCCCTTTTGAATTTTTAGCTACATCTCATCAGTTAAAATTAGTTTATGAAAACTAAATATATAAAAAGCTTATCCAAAAATAAATAAAAACTTGTACTAATCAAACTCGTAATAAAAAATTATCCGAGGTGCACGGAATTAAAACTATAAAAATAGTAAATAAACAATATAAATAAAATAAAATGGCCTTCACATGTAAAAGTTTTACAAATTTACAATGTAACTACAAATAAAGCAATCGAAAAACTTAAATTCTCAAACATAGAAATACATAAATAATAGAAACTTTCTAATGTTGAAAAGTTAAAGTTAAACAGATAAATCAAAACTCCATTAGAAATAACATTTGAATAAATAGATTATAATCGTATTTTATGATGCGTATAAGAGAGTCAGTTTTTTTAAATTAAGGACCATATATGTAACTTTATATATAGATATTAATATTATGAAATATAGCTGCTTATCATCGGATGTAAATTGAAACGTATATTTTGCCTTGCATATTATTAATTAATGGGGTACGCAAAATGCAGATAAAAAAATTCTAGAAACAAAAGCTGAATGTATCGGATTCATTAATACAAATGTCAACATATACTTCGACATACTATAAGGTACACCTTAAATATAAAAACAGCTCAAATAGGCGATAATTTTCAAAAATTATTGGAGCAATCGAATTTACAATGAAGCTGTAGATGTCACATTAATGCAGATAATTTTTTAAACAGTAAAACAACCAACTGTAGACACATATCCTATAAGATAAAATTAATAAAATTTAAAAAAAAAATACTGAAAAATGATTACAAATTGTTCGCATTTTATATACTGAGACATATCTTTTCAGAATCAATTCTCTGCTTCGCCAGTAGTGATTTTTTCAACCAAACCGTTCGTATTACTTTCTGAATTAACGAGCATTAATTGATTTAAAGCCAATACATACGTGTAACGCATCTACAAGAAAAATGAATTTTTAATCGGTGTACTAAACACTCTTGTGGTGAAAAACTTGGATTCAAACAGCAAATGAATTAAGGATTTTATTAATTTTTTAAGAAATGAACGGCTAAATTTTCATTTTATTAGTTATTTATTATGTTATAGCGGTTTAACAGTTAATTAAAATTGTTATATAGAAATTTTTCATAATAATATACAAAGGCTACCCATAAACAAAACACTATATTAAAAAATTCTATTACTTTATACAATAGAACGAGCATTCAACGAATTTTCTACTTAACGAAATTTTCTACTGAATTCTGTATTTATTACTTGTTTATATATCAATTTTTCTCCGTATAATAAACCTTATTTCTATTCTATTTCAGTTTTTTTCTATTAAATTTGTCTTCTATTTTTCTTTATAACATTTCGGCACTTCTCGTTTCCAGAAATTCTATTCAAATTAACTTACTCGGTTCTCTTGAAAAACAGCAACATTTCAAAACAATAGCATTTGAAAAAAGAAGCCGTATAATAATGATTAAAATAATGACTTAATTACTCAGCATTCAACAAAAAATGATATTTTGCGAAATGTTAACGAAATATAACGGTGGTAACGAAAAGAGCGTTAAAAATGCTTCATAAGTAATGGCAACAAAATGTGATACAGTATGAAGGGGGAAAAAATTTCAATAAAAAGATGATGCATGGTGGATTTAAACGTTAAACCTGGAAAATAAGAAAAATTCTATGAGAAAATGTGTTCTTTATAAATGACGTGTGCAAAGCGGGGCTAAACAAAAACTAAGAAGAACCAAGCTGTTTCGATGAGAGCAAAGCTTTTGAAGATTGTAATAGGTGTAAAAATCAATAAAATAAAGGGAGCATTTTCAGTTAATTTTTTCTTTCTTTCTTTCTTCCTTTTCTTTGGTTCAGTATTTATAACTTAAATTAAAATGTTAAATACTGAACTGCAGTTATAAAAATTATAAAATCATTAGATAATCAGATTAAAACGCACTTTTTATTTTCATATATTGCAATAGAAGACTTTTACTTTTTAAATGGAGAAATTATACAATAAAATTGCAACCTTTTAATAACCGTTAATGATGCGTAGACCGTAATAAGAATTTTTCTTCATTCTTTTTGTAATATCAGTTTTTTTAAGTAATGAGTTTCAGGGTACTTCTAAATAAATATTAATCATCCCGTCAATATTACAAAACATTGCTTTTGCACTAAACCATGCAATTTTTTTCTTTAAAATAAAAGTAATAAAGATTTCGTTGTTGATGTTCTCGAAAATGAATCTTTCTAAACTAAGGTATTGCTTCAACTACATTCTTATGAACGTTTTTTTTTCTCCCTTCTTCTTGATAGAGCAAATAATTAATGAAAATTATATGCTTTGAACGAATAAGAAACCTTTTACTTTTAAATAATAATAAATATAAGTTTAAAATATCCTAAATAACTTCTTGAAATTATTTAAAAAATCTGCATGGTTATAATACATAAATATAAAATTCAGCACTGGATAGCGGCATTTAACAACAACGTTTAGCTGCCCAATGTTTCAACGATTTCCACTTAGATTAACGTTGGGGCAAAAGAAATGTATCTTTGCGTTGCAGTATAAAATTGAAAAACAATAAAAATTGTGAAATTGATCATTTGATTTTTTATTAAATGATACGTATCAAAATATGTCCGTCTTTTTCAATTTTTCTGATAAAAACCGTACTTTCACCTATAAAGAATTTATGGAATTTCTTTATGGGAAACCCTACAAAGAGCTGTATTTTTTAAACCTATCTAAAAAAGCCAAAAAAAAAAAAATCGAAACAGAAAGTTCAAGGTCAAGTTGGTCCAGAAATGACCTTAAAATATTTCGGAGAAAAGTTTTTAAAGGAATCTCGCGAAATGAATGGTCACAGTGTTTTTTAAAATGTACATATTACAACCTCTTTCCTGTTGACCGCATCAGATTTTTAGTGTGTTTCATATCAAAAAGAATTCGTTGATCCTTCATCAACAATTTATGAAATGTTTATTATTTTATTTCTTGAAGCAATAATTTTTCTATATAGTTGCAAAATTATCTTAAATGCATTTATAAATAGCCTAATATTATTTATAAATTATGAATTAAGCTTGAATTATTTTAAATTGAAAATTATGCATATTCCTTCATCGGAATTTCTTTTTTATTTAAACGTAAGGAAATTAAATATTAAATTTTTTTTAACCTAATTAATTTTTTAAAATTCTGAGCAAAACTTATAAAATTAATAGAAATGAATTTCCTTTTTATTGGCCAAAGGATATTAGCTCCTTAGTCATTTGATTCAAATTTGTCAACTTAAAGGTTGATTTTCTATGAAATGTTTTCCTTTTAAAAAGGAAGCGGAAAGGAGAAATAAAACTCTTTTCTGCCGATTCAGAGCACATAATTTTTTACAACAAAGGGAATGCTTTATACTTTATTTCATAAATGAGGGAACAGAAATAAAAAAAATTAAAGCATGATATTTTCTCATTTAAATTTGAATTCTATTTGAGATTGAGTACTTAAATAATATTTTTTCACTTAAATATTAACTTAATTTCATGCAAGTGGTTGGTCTCTTAAAACAAAGTTAGTAATACACTTCATTAAAAGATGGTAAATTCACATAATATATCCATATAATTGTGAACTAAAAATGTATAACTAATTCATATTTTATGTTATCAAACGTAAAGTACTAAACATTTATTTTTTTGTTTTATAAAATTGGTCCACAATACAAAAATAAACTAAACTAAAATGAATTCATTGAGTAAATCTTTCGGCAATCAGATTCTAATACATGAATGTTTCGCATCAGAGGAGGCAGTCAATGAAATATTCAATATACAAAAATAGTTTGTTAACTGTTAAAAATATCTGGTTAATTCACGAAGTTAACAAGATGGCATACTATTCTGCAATATTAACGATGCTTTTTTAAGCTATTCAGAATCTTAGAGTAGGAAGAAAATAATTAATTTCATAAATGAGAAGAAATTATACTTATTAATCCTTTTTAATCCCATGTATCACTGGTAGCAATTAGGCAAGAATTAAAGATAAATCTTAACTAAAATTAAATTCATTTTTTAGTTGATCTCACGTTATTGATGTCACCTTTTATTAGCTTTCAAGGGCGCAGGTGAAATGCCCAAATATTTTATTCGATAATCCGAATTCGTTTTCATGAGCTTAGTTATTAAAACTTAGTTCTTTTAACATGCAAAATTTACATTTCCCTGCTTGTTGAATATTTTTAAGAATAAAATTACATATTATTTGGTTAATCAAACTGTCTTCAATTAATTGCATAAATAGGTCTTGTCTCAATATCAAACATTAACACTTTTAATGAAGAAAGTGCAATGAATTACAATGAAAGGTACATAAGTGTTTTTTGAGGGAAAAAATGATTTTTAGAGGTTTGCAAGAGACTGAAAATATTAGTACATTATTATACTGTGAAGAAAGTAAAAACTGATATAACTAATTAGTTAGTGAGAAGCTAGTTAAAAATGTTCCAGTGTTCTTTAGAAATAAATAAAAACTCAAAATCATATCAATATCAAAACCGTAATGAATGTTGTTTTTATCTTTTCCTTAGAGAAAAGGATTACTTTATTTACAGAATAGTTTGCCATCTCCATTTAGTGCAAAGAGCGCACACATTTTTAATTTGTTAATCCAAACGGTTAAAATTGCCAGCTATAAAAAGCTTCAGCGATTTATTCGTAGTAAATTAAAAAAAGAGAGAATGGAAAGCCATTTCTTGAAATTCAGGTGTTTCTTGAGAGATGCCGAGATGACGTATTAAAAGAAAAGCTAGCTTCAGATTAATTTTTTATATTAGCTGAAACGAAGCCATAATTATTAAAAATCTCCGAAGGATTATTATCTACAGTCCAATTATATTAGATTGAGTGAGTCTTGTAAGTCGAAGTTGAAGTAGTTTTCTTTAATCCACAGACACTAGAAGCAGAGCCAGATTAGAAGTTTCTCTTGAACACAACCAGATGGCACGCCCAATAAAGCTTCTGATAAAAAAAAGCATGAGATCTTTAATTATTAAAATTGCATTAGAGTATTTAAACGCCTTTTTAATGAAATATTAAGCAATATTAAGTTGTTTACTTAATGAATACAGAGCTTCTGTAATATTTCATTTAAAGAATAGCATTATATGAGCATTAATCTGCTTTGTTATGCTAAAATAATCACTGGTATATTATTCCTTTGCAAAAATTTATTTAAAACACTGTTAAATGCTTTTTTAAAAAGTTATAAAACCCATTCTTTTGTTCATTTGAAGCTGCTAAATATTTGAAAAGAAAAATTAGAATTGTTCATCAGCTACATAATTCCAAACAGAATGTATTCATATTCATTAATGTAATCGTCAATGCGAAAGTACTTAATTGGTTATCGGTTATAAGATGTATTAGCTTTAGTTGTTCTTATGGCATTTTTTCACTAGTATGTTAACTATTAGTTTCTATAATCGAAGTAAAAAATAAATTTATAATTAGAAAGCTTATTATCCTTGAAACTTAAAAATAATACTGTAAAATAATTGCTTCATCGGAGAAATTGATGAGAAAAAAATGCATTCATTTCTCCAAAAAAAATTCTAAAGAAATTCAGGAAATTATTTTTAAAAAAATGTTTTGTTTTTAAAAACAAGGAGAAAATAAAGGGGTTGGAGAGGAAGCAAAATATTTTGGAATGCCATTCGAATACACCAGTGATTATTTTTGTTTAAAATGTATTATGTTAAAGACGAGAACTGCATCCATCTCTTCCCACTTCCAAAGACCAGTTGGCAATGAAAGAAAATTACTTATTAGTCCCGAGAGTAGTGATAGTTAATAACTAGTTAGAATTACTCTTCTCACACTGAGAATCAAAGCTTTAACTGCTTAATTTAAAACCCATGTTAGCTGTAAGCTAAAATAAAATTCCAGGTACTGTTTTTCGAACCTTTTGTCCTCTTTACAGCTGTTTTTTCGTTCCTCTCCATGACTGTAGAATGTAAAAATAGCACTTTTAAGTAAAATATTTTTTTAAATGATATTTCAAAATAAATTAAAATAGCAATCAAAGTAAAGTATGTATAATTCTTTTAAAGAAAGATCACACCAAATTTTGATTCATTTTTTTCATCAATTTTTTTAATAACCAGAATATTTTTTTTTCAAATATTAAACAAGAAATTAAAACTTTAAAAAAAGTATAAATTACTGTACATTTTCACACTTAAAATAAGTCAAAATAAAATAGCATTGAAAATAAAGTATTTATAATTCTTGCAAAGAAAGGTCAAACTAAGTTCTGATTCATTCTACATCAAATTTTTTTAGATACCAAAAGATTATTTAACAATATTAAAAAAGTAAATAAAACTTCAAAAAAGTATAAATTATTACCCATTTTCACAACTAAGATAGGTAAAAAAAAGAATTAGATTGTATAAAGTAATAATTAAATCTTATGAAACATCTTTCAAGGTAAATTTTTACAATTCAAGGAACTAGTTATTCAAAAAGGTTCTTTAAAAAATCATTGTTTTCAAAATATTACTTTAGTTTTAAAATGAATTCAAAAACTTCTATATAACTAAAAATAATTACAATCACAGAAAAATGAAACGAAACTAAAGAATGTGAACATACTTACCAATGAAATACATTCTTGTAGCTTCCTCTATCTGTACTAACTTCATGACGATTCAATTAAATTTGATTTTCTTTCATTTTTTCGAATAAACAAACTAGTAACTCTTTAATTAAATGATACCGGTACCGATTGTGCAAAAATATTTCTGGATAAGCTATTGTTGCTAATTCACATAGACACTGTTATTAATACTATGTAAAAATAAATAGTCTTTAAATTTTTTAAAAAGTGTCACATAGAAAACACACGGAGGAACATGGGAAGATCTCATGCAGAGTGGGACTGAACATATTAATCATAGCCACATAAAACATGCAATACATAGACACACATAGAAGTAAAACATATTAAAACCATTCATCACAGATGACAAAAGTTACTAATAGTTTTCAGCAAAAGCAAAAATTGATTTGGAATTTTAAAAATATTACATATTATTCATGTAGTTTCCAGGATTAGATTTGCTTTTTCCATATGAATCGCAATTATAAATTAAAAATAACAGCATGTACATTATAAGAAAAAAGCTAATATTTAACATAAAAAATTAAAGTTATCTATGATAGTTAAAATACACAAGAATTATAATTAATGCTTATAACTCATGTTAAAAAAATTAATTTTTAGAAGCATTATACAGAAGTTATATAAATATTGTTCTGTAATACGTTTTATGCATATAATAATAGCATTAGTTTTAATGTAAAGCAGCAAAAGTTAAATAAATTACTATGAATACTCAATTAGAGATTTTTCATAAAATCATTATTAAAAGCAAAAAGAATAATCATTAATTACCACATTAAAATGTATTGTAATAATTATGAATTACATCTAAGTGATTCTTTTTCATGAACTTTTTGAATTCAATGCCTTCCATTCATCTTTTTATTTGTGATTAGGTCACCATCAAAATTTACAAATCATGATGAATAATAATGAAATTTTTATAAGAAATATTTGAATATTCTTTTTGCTTTTAAATTTCTAATTACAATTAATGATGAATATGCTCTTAGTTCATAAGCGCTTGTACAATTAGTATAAGGTAAAGCAAGTTACAGCTGAATCCATCCCACTCTGTAAGTTGTCATCAGGAGACTGGTTTTTTTTTCTCTTTAATTTTTTTAAAGATTTTTACGTATTCCCAATTCTAAGATTCCTTAAAAAGATTTTAAAAATTTTTGCATTTATAGATACATATTTTTAAGAAAGTAATTTTAATATACACGTTAATATCTTTCTAATTCTGAAAAATCTAAAGTCATTTTTTTATCTTCGGATTTTTGCACTCTGCTTCATTCGATTGTACAATTTGTCACCGAGCACTGGAAGAAATATTCTTTTACCTCGGCAGCACATCAAATAGAGAGCACGAGCAAAATGCGCTGAATTTGAAATACGTACAATAACACAATCACGTTACATTTTACATATGTGGAGAAATCACAGCATACATGTATTTACTGCATAAAATGCCGAATAACCAGTCACTTTTTCATCTTATCCTCGGACTTTTATTTTATTAGAAAAGCATGAGTCTGTCGCCATTTCCGAGTCTGCTGCGGTGCAATGCGCCCTATGAGACAGTCTGATGTTTATAATTTCTTATTTAAAGGATCGTCATTTTATTTGTGTCATTTTTTATACGATAGCGATATTTAAGGAGAATATCTTACTATGACAAAAGGAGAAATGAGTTTTTAAAACTGCATTTCCGCAAATGCTGAAAAAGCTGAGCTGTGAATCAGAAAAGATTATGAAAATATGTAATTATGACTAAGAGCGAGAACCGCATACCTAAAACTTGGATGGTTTCAGAGGTCTGGGCTGTGGGCAGTTCTGGTCGGGCGGTTTCTTTGGCCTTCACTTCCAGCGGACGATCGAATGTCACGTCTCCCAAGCCTTGGTCCGGAGTCACCTGACTTACCTGAATCAAGTAATATAGATAAAACTATTAAAGTCAATTCGTATCGAGGTCAACAAAGAAAAAATATGTTAGTTACTTTTAATTAAATAATTACAATTAATGTGAATAACTTATCAAAAAATGATTGATTTTCGCAAAAATTAAACTCGCATTCTTCACTTTCACACGAAAAATACTGAAACCCTCACATTGTACACATCAATTTTCATTTTTAAAAAACTGCTAAAACTCAATTTAAAGTATTAAAAATAAATTAAACGAATAAAATAATATTTTTAAAAAAACTATTTTAAATCGAGTGTCATCCACTGCAAGTTTAAAAAATGTAATTGAACTCGAGTGGATGAACAAAAGGTATTTCATTTACGATTGAAAATTTAAACAAGCTATATATATAGGGAGAGTGTGAAATAATAGAAGTAATTGAAAAGGCACTGCGTAGTTTGCATTATCCCTGGCATCGAGGTAAGTATGATATTCGACGAAGAGACTGTTGCTAAGCCTTTCCGTTCATAATAGAATCGATGCATCGTTTAAAAGTTAAACCAAAGTTTTATGAAAAATTTAATTCAGATATGAAATTATGATGAGCAGAATCAAATCGGAAACAGCTACAATGAATTTTTTTGAACTTTAACCTGTTAGTGGCTAGTGCTGTATTTTCATATTAACATTTCAGAATAAAAAATAACGGAAACTAATATGTAAAATATTGTAAAGAACATTTCGCCTAGAAATCGAATGGTTTAACAGATCCTTTTCAAGCACGCTTCTTTCTTTCTTTAAGAACAGCAAAATGAGTATTCAATGAATAAGGAGGAAATATGAATGGTTATTTTTAGAATCGCAAATTCTTCTAGTATGATTATTTTTCAGACTTATTGTGGGTTTATATCACTTATGAAAAAGGCCTAGATACTGGATATATATTATTTTGATCTGCTTACTTTTGTTTCAAGATGGGATCGCTGTTTTTTTTTATTTTAATATTTAATTTTTAACTATGAAAATATTTTAATTTGTCCTCTCTTTTTGCTGAAGAAATAACATTTTTTAAATCTTTAAACAGAAGTTCTTGGGTCTCTAAAATCACAGGATACACATTAAAACACGCCAAACCAGATTCACCCAAATACTTTCATACACATATAAGTATACTAAAAAAATTTAAAGCACACAAAATGGCGTAATGGCAAATATTAATATGAATTTGGTCGCATAACAACTTTTCTATAAAGCAGAATACATTCCATAACAAAAATAGATAAAATAGTAGTGAATCAATTCTGGATTGAATTTTGCAATAAATAATTATAGATAATATGATTAAATATTATTATTTAAATCAATATAAAAAATATAGTGATCTTATAAGTACAAATTTATTTCTCCATGTATAAGAGTTATATGGGAAAATTTTCATAATTGTTCATAAGTTTTTGTTATATTTAATTCTTTATAAGCATAGGAATATGTATTTTAAAATGTAGATGAAGTTAAAAGTTTCACATCAATTAAAATTTTCAACTTTAAATTCATTTTTCAAAAGTATTACTCAAGAATCAGAAATAATTTTACACTGCTTTACTTTTACACTAAAAACAAGTACAGTAAGACCCCGCTTAACGCGGGGGATACGTTCCATCAAAGTAGAGCGTAATGCGAAACAGCGCTAAACGAGGCTATCTTTACATGTAAATATTGGGGTTAGGGGAAGATGGCTAGGAAATTGGTTAGGTATTAAATTTAAAAAGTATGTTTTTTTAATAAAACTAAAACTAAACATTTATTTCTTAAAACCCAAGTTAATACCACATTACTATTTCTTGCAAAAATAAAAACAAAATATAAATAACAAAACGAATATTCTTAAAAAAAACAAATAAAATTCTAAGTCAGTCATATTTAGTTAGCCTTCCGCGTTTTCAGAGTTCTGCCTTTTTGTGACAAAAGCATCTATTGTTGTTTGCTTTTTTCTTTTGCGTTGTTCTCTTAAAAGTTCTTCATAAACGCATAGAGCATCTCTAAGACCACGCCTTACTTTTGAGCTCCTGTCAAAATTCGGATCATTTTCAATGAATTGATCCATTATTTCAGTTATGGTAGACAAACTCCTTTTTACAAACGACATCGAAAGTTCTTTTTGCTCTTCTTCTGAATCACTGCTGTCAACATTTTAGTTTTCTTCTTGTTCAGTTAATTCCTTGAGCTCATCATTAGAAAAAC
>JAOUZG010020842.1:3839391-3851943 GCA_026289955.1 Argiope argentata
CTATTAGATCACATACTCTGGGAAAAAATATTTCTCAAAATCGATATTGTAACGATTCTTTGTCTTTCGTAAGCAAGTCTACGCAGTAAAATGTGGACTAGTATTAGAATCAAGGGAATCATAATGAATGTCGTCGCTCCTCACTCTACCTCCACAGGAACTCTCTCAACCACCCCGAGGGCGGCGGTGGCGGAGGAAGGCGTCTCCTGAGGCTTCATGTCGGAGAGGGAGCTGTGGGCCAGCGTCTCGTACACCTGCATGGCTATCTCTGAGGGCAGGATGACATCCACTTTCCTGGCGCCCGGCACGGAGTCGGCGGTCAGCGCTGCCACGCTGTTGGCACTCAATATCTCCAAGACCTGTGTGGCCAGTTCAGACGGTAAGCTGACATTGGCAGTTGCTTCTTTGGGGCGTTCCCCGGCCAACTCTTGTAATGACCCTGAAGGAGAGAACGTTTTTTCTAGGGTGAAATGGAAAGTCTCAATGTTTTTCTAGTGTGAGACAATGTTTCTTTCGATGCATGCCTTTTTTTAAACTATGAAATTCAGAAAAGTCAGTACGAGAAATGAATGGAGGAAATGCAAAAATCTTTTTTATATATATAAAAAAGGTGAAGGGAAATTCTTCACGAACGGCGTGAGCGTTAAATCCTTGTCAAATCTTTCAGAAACATGAGGTATGAAAAGGACTCTTTCGTGCTATTTTCAGCAGTTTGAGGCCTCAAAACCTCCCGTTTGATACTTTCATACATTGCCTATCAGATAGCTGGTTCCCTGCAAGAATCGATCACTCGATGGAGATTCCTATTTCCCTTCAAGGCTAATAAAGATGCAGTTACTTTAGTTTAGTTATATTAATGTCCCGTTGTAAAGCAACACAAGGCCTATTTGGGGACGAACCTCGAAAATTTGAGAGACAGACATATGACGACGACGACACCTGAACTGGCACCCCCCTCCCCACATCACACTAGTGCGAGGACGTTTGGGCTCCCTTACACAACGGTTCTTCAGTGGAATCGGGTCTCGAACGTGGAACCCTACGACTCATTAACCAACATCTTACCACTAGGCCACCGAGGCCCAATCAAGAGATAAAGTTTCTTCATTTCCAGGCGAAAATAATCCGAGCAGTCATAGCTGTCAGAGTTTTCGTTTCAGTTAAGTAAACTAATAATGTGTCATATTGATTAATATTTTTAATGATTAGCGAAATTTACCCTTTGAAGAAGACAGATCATAAAATAAAATAAAAAACTAAATAAAAGAACATACAATAGAAAATTGGATTAACTTATGATCAAATATCAAAAATTTAACTTCTAATTCTCAAAACTATAGTATACCTTTATGATATACCATCGAAAAATACGTAAAGTGCTAAATGATTCTGGATAATAAAAAAAATCAGATTATTTCGGTAGAGTGAAGTAACTCCTGTTCTATCATAATTGAAAATGATAACAGAAATTCAAAGTTTGTTAACAAAGAAAAATATTTCAACTTGAAGGAAAATTCCCTGTCATACTTTAAAAAATTCATTTTACAGTTCCAAATCCAAGGTTTCTGCAACAACTCAAGTAAAGATATTCATATCAATAATCAAGTCACCGAAATATTTTTGAAAAAATAAGAAGCCTAACCGAGTTCTGAAGCTATAATCAAGTTGACTTGATTTAGGGGGGTCCTATTTCGTAGCAATTTTGTTCCAAATTAGTAGAAGCCTATTTCCAATCGATCAATTTAATGATTATGAATATTTCATTGAAAATCAGCATTTTCTTTATATAATTTTCTAAAAAATACTTTACATGTCACAGGAAGCTTTATATGAACTATTCCTAAAGGAAATATCCTTGAAATTAGAATCAAGTCATATCCACTTTCTTATCCAACTTAATTTCAAGTCATATCAACTTTCTGAAGTCATTTCGTAGGTTTTATCAACCCATTGTGGGCATATTTCTTTTTGGAATTGGAATTCTCCTTACCTTGGGTAGTCACTTCCACCACTTGCATCGCAACATCGGAAGGCACTGAAAATGCAAGTTCTTGCGTCCCAGGCAGTTCTCCAGGCTTGAAATCCTTCACGGAGCTGTGAGGGGTGACGAGGGAAACCTCGGCAGCAATGTCCGGTGCGATTTCCACACCAGCTTGTCTGGAGGCCGGCCTCTCGGCCACTGCCAGGTCTCCGATAGAGCTGTTCGCCAGCACTTCAAACACCTACATTCACCGAGGGAGCACATTTAAAAATACGCAAGAGGAAATCCACGATCGCAGATTTCAAGTTAACATGTGATGACATTATTTTTTAAAATCATTATTTGTCTCAACTAATTTAAGTCAGTGACCAGTTCATTTTTTAATTTTTCTAGCTGGCAAACAAAGTTTTGGAGCTCGACCGATTATGAGATGAAATAACAGCTACGATGTCATAGTACTACGTCGACTTTTTAGAAACGCGTCTGCTGTCAATGAAGAATGCACAATAATAATGCAACACTGGTAAAAGAAGGTCAAACTTTTGAAAATGCATCTGCCTTCAAAGAAGCATACATAATAATAATAATGCAATACTGGTGAATGCAATAAAAAAATTCTTAACTGATAATAATCAGTGGCCCATAATCCTTATTTTTTTTATTTATTGTTATATTTATTTATTGTTTTATTATTTATTGTTATTTTAAATTTCGGACATATCCACACTTCCTAACCAAAACAACATCATGTCCTCATTTGGTAAAAATACTTTAGAGACTTTCATTATTTGTACTCAGTAATTTAAATAAGAAAGATAAAACACGTCGTAGGTATCAATAATGTCAAGTGATGTCGGGATCATGTCAAACTTTTTGGTATCATTTTATTTTTATTTGGGTTAAAATGTGGAACGAATGTGATAGACTGATCTTTGTGTGATTTTTTTACAGTGTTAAAGAATATATCAATTTATTATAATCCATTTTTCATTACAACAGTACAATGGCAACAGTAATTATATAGATTTATTTTTGAATATCTACCTTGGCTTTCAAAAAATTATTTTTTATTTAAATAAAAAACGATAAGATTTTTGAGATTGGTTTGGTAGGATTTTAATTTTTGCAAGAACTATCATTAGCTAAACTGCTCAATACATACGTTTAAAAATAAAGTAAACACAGTGACGAGGAAAATTTAAAAATTAAAAGCATAAATTTGATCAAATAAATATATCAACACTTTAAAAAAACTGGTAAAAAAGAAATCGAAGGAATTCAGCTGGAAAAAGTAATGTATCAAAACAAAGTAACATAATCGTACAGATCAAATATAATAAAAATAGTTTAATAGCCATTAAGAAGTTAAAATATATCTGGGAAGTATCTTTGTTTTGATTTGATTATTTTCTTCTCAAAAAACCAAATTGGGAAAAATAGAATTTTAAATTTTGATGACATCTAAAATAATTTTAGAGATTTTAAATTTTGCCTTAACTTTACGAGTATTTCATACTCAGAAAATAGTCCTATTAGAACAAGATGTTGTACGATATTCCACGATATTGTTCGATGTTCTCTGAGTGCTAGAAATGTCAGATATCATAATAACGTGGAACTGCATTTTGTGCTAACAGAGATGAAATAATTGGAAGCAAGGTGGTTTTCTTAAATCTGTCAATTGTTAACTCACTCTTACCTGGGTAGCCAGTTCTGATGGAATAGAGAAATCGGCTTTCTTGGCCCCGGGTACTTCATCCGGCTTCATGTCGCTAAAAGAACTATTTTCGAGCACTTCCAGAACTTGCATGGCCAAATCGAAAGGAATGGACACATCAGCGACTTCCGTCGGTAGTTCTCCTTTCTCCAATTCTTTTAGAGAATCTGACAGAAAAATCAAACGGTGAGCAAAAAAGAGCGGTGCAATTTCGTTTGCAAAAATAATGAAAAGCTCAACACAAATAAATGAGGGAAAGGTGCACTGAAGAGCCGTTAAGAAAGTAGAAACAATGATACCCTGAGTTATGACTTCTGATACTTCGGCCACCACATCCGATGGAACTTCGAAGTCCAGTTGTTTCGATCCAGGAAGTTCGTGAGGTTTGAATTCTTTTTCTTTTTCCTGAACCTGGACCTCTGATACACTCAGGGTGTGTTGCGATGACACAACGAATTCCACCTGCGAGACAGGGACCGCGCGCAATTAGAAACACAAAGACTTGACACGGAGCATTTGAATTTGCCAGTTAGAAGCGTTAGGTAAAATGAAAAATGCTGGAAAATTGCATCTAAGATTTTTTTAAAAAAGAGAAAGAATGGCTTCTGCAAAATATTAAAAACATGAAAACCTATTTATTATAATATTATTTTTAAAAAAACCTAGTTGAATTCAAATATATACTAAAGACCATTATCTTTATATATGCTAGAGTTTACAAGATTTCTATTTTTATTATGGAAAATAATTCTCCCCATGATTCAATTCAATTTCAGTAAAATCATAGAAAAGGGGATTTTTACTGAATATAAGAATGTTATACATTTTTAAGATATTCTAATATATAACAAAAATATGGATACACAAAATTTAGAATTAAGAAACACTGCGCAATAAATAGCTCTTATTAACTAAAAAAAGGCTTTAAAGAATTAATATTTGTTGTTCAAATTGGATAAGAAGCAACGTAAATTAGTTACATGAAGGACAAGTTAAAAATTACTAGGATATTAAAATCATGATCACAAATATAAGTTAGATTTCACAGTAAAAATCTTTACAATAGACTCGCTGTAGATAAATTTGACAAATTCAGAAAAAAGTGAAGATGAAAATGTTAATTTCATGAAGTTTACTCGTTGAAGCAGTTCATTATTGTTGAATATAAAAGAACATGAGACGATTTGCGTAGTATAGGGAGACCGCTAAAAGCATTCGGGCGCTCAAAACGAATGCTTTCGCGAAAGAATTGAGGACAAGGAAACTTCTTTGAAATCCACTATTAGAGAAAAAAAAATGGCGTTGCCTGAGGCAACTGTATCTCTTGTTCCTTTTTAGCTGTATCGCTGTTTAATATTTTCTTTTACAAATTATCACAAATAAAACGTATCTAATGTAGGAATTTTGTTCTGAGCATTTTCTGAGTCTTCTAATTTTAAAATTCTTTCAAGGACAGCTAAATTTACGTACTATAAATTACAGCCAAAAGGGGAAAAATTCACTTCATGAAGGGGGAATAGAAGTTTAGAAAAATAAATTGATACGATACTGAATTTGAAAGAAAAACGAGTCTATTGTGCTAGATATTCTACATATTAGTTGTATTTAAAAATAGGTTATAATGAAAAATATTTCAATCGAAATAAATATCAAAAAGAAGCATCTGATCGTTACTGATTAATAATTATTAAGACAAGATAAAATGTATATTATGACACATAAAATTCCACATAAAACAATTCAATGGAGCTGATAATAAAGAGTACATTAGTGCTAAGCACAGTTTTATATTGTAGCAATGAGTTAGAGGCCTAGAGTGTTAAAAAGCTGAGTCAGTGAATTACATGAAATGACACAAAAAAATTAATGCATTATTTCACTATAGAGCAAGCGTTTGAATCATTAGCAGCAGGATCTTTACTGCCCAGTCTTCACGGTTAGATTTACGTTAAGAGAAGCTCGAATTACAGCGGTCACACAGTCATCCATTGTGAAGCTGGAGGTCATTCGAACCTCCTCTTACCTGTTGGCCTTCCGGTTTTTTATCCTCCACAAGTTCAGCAGTGATGGACTGCGTTTCTACGTCAGACACGGCCACGTGCTCTTCCGGAATGAATTTCACTCTGGCGCTTGTTTCTGCCGGCAACTGATCTCTCTCTAAGGACGCAGCTCTATTTTCCTCAACTACTTCGGACACAATGAAAGTTTCATGGGGGGATAAAGCCAGTTTAGCAACTCCAGTAATAGCTTTTTCTGCAGCGCTCAGTTCTTCCGTTTTGGTCTCTGGAGTAATCTCTGACACTGAAACATGTTCAATGGCTGTCAAAGACATATTAGCTTTCTTACCTTTGGGTAATTTCTCAACTAATAACTCTTCAGTGTGCGTTTCTGAAAATATTTGTGAGACGTTGATATGAGTATTCTTTGCCAGAGCAAACTGTGCCTTTTTCTCTACAGGCTTTTGATCTTCAAGTAATTCATCGAAGGTTTCTTCTGCACTAGTTTCTTGTACTGTAAATGATTGTTTTTGTGTGTAACTCACAAATGCAGATGCACTTTCTGGTGATTTATCTGGTACGAGTTCTGCAGCTGTGGTACCAGCAGTCACTTCTGATACGTCTAAAGAATCTTTCGGCAAAAAGTTTGCTTGTGCTGTGAACTCTGCAGGTTTTTTGACTAAACTCAATTCAGATGGGAAATCTGCAGATGTGATTTCTGAAACAGCAACTGATTCTAAGCAAGGAATATTAACATCAGCTGTCTCACTAGCAGGTAGTTTTTTGTGTACAAGATCTTTTGGTTGATCACCCACAACTGTTTCGGACACACATATAGAATCGGTACTCATAACTTCAAACTCCAGCTTCTTTGTAATAGGTGCTTTCATGGCTTTTAGATCGCCTGTAGTTAATTCAGAAACAACTTCTTCAACTGAAACTGTTTGTTGGGCAACAAATCTGCTTTCGGCATTTACACCAGATGGTAGTTTTTTCGATTCAAATTCATCAGGCTTTAGCTCTGAAAGAACTTCTGAAATTGCAACAGTTTCTTTTAGCGTTAATTCTATCCCAGCTTTTGTTTCTTGTGGTTTCTCTATTACTATATCAGATGGAGCCTGTTCGCTTGAAATTTCTGAAACAGTCAGTGGCTTTTTAGTCGTGAACCTAATATCAGCCTGAACTTCTCCCGGGAGTCTACCAGGTGCAAATTGACCTGGTCTTTCTTCTGAAAGAGTGTGAGAAACTTGCACGCTTTCCAAGTGTGCAAGCTCTATAGATGCCTGCATTCCTGAAGGTTTTGGTTTTTCAATTAATTGCTCAGGAGTTTGTTCTACAGATACTTCAGAAACTGATAGAGGTTTTTTGGTAGTAAATTTGATTCCAGCCTGTACTTCTCCAGGCAATTTACCAGGAGCAAATTGACCAGGTTTTTCTTCAGCTAAGGTTTGCGATACTTCAACACTTTCTTGATGTGGAATTCCAACCAGAGCTTGCACTTGTAATGGCTTTTTATCCGGTTCTAAACTTTCAGCCGTCTGCTGAGATGATGTTTCCAAAATAGTTAATGGTTTCTTTGTGGTCCATTTGACATCTAATTGAACTTCACCGGGTAATTTCCCAGCAGCAAATTTTTCAGGTAATTCTTCTGCAGTTGTTTGCTGAACCTCAATACTCTCTTGGAAGGGAATATCTACTAAAGCTGTCACAGAAGTTGGTTTCTTTTTCAATTCTAGCTGCTCGGATTCTTGATGAGTAGATACTTCAAGAACGGATACATGAGATTCAGTGGTTAATTTAACTCCAGCTTGTATCTCACCGGGCAATCTTCCTGCTTCGAATTGCCCAGGTTGTTCTTCTAAAGCGGGCTGTGATACTTGAACAGATTCTTGGTGAGAAACTCCAATAACTGCTGATTCAGTAGCAGGTTTCTTTTGATCCGCTAAATCGCCAGACTCTTGCTGAGTTGCTACTTCTAAAACTGATAACGATTCTTTTATGGGCAATTTAATTCCAGCTTTCACTTCACCAGGTAATTTGCCCGGGGCAAACTGACCCGGTTTTTCTTCAGCTAATGTTTGAGATATTTCTAATCCTTCTTGTTGAGAGATCCCAAAATATGCATGAACTTCGGCAGGTTTTTTTGAAGATGGCAAATCCTCAGAACTTTGTTCCGTAGAAACTTCAGAAACTGAAACAGAACTTTTAGTTGTCCATTTAATGCCTGCTTGAACTTCACCTGGAAGTCTTCCAGCACTAAACTCTCCAGGTTTTTCTTCTGCTAAAGCATGAAGTACTTCCAACGACTCTAACTGTGATACACCAACAGTCGCTTTTACTTCAGAAGGTTTCTTTTGAACTTCGATTTCTTCCGATTTGTGCTGTATTTCTACTTCTGATATTGAAAGAGGCTTTTTAGTTACGAATTTAATCCCGGCCTGAAGTTCACCAGGGTGCCTTCCAGCAGCGAATTGTCCAGGTTTTTCTTCAGGAAGCATTTCAGATACTTGGATGGATTCTAGTTGAGATAAATCAAAATGTGCTTGAGCCGATGTGGGTTTCTTTTCAGATGGTAGTATTTCCGACATTTGTTCAGTAGAAACTTCCGAAACTGATAAAGATTCCTTGGTAGTTATTTTTATACCAGCATGCATTTCTCCAGGCAATTTACCAGCAGGAAAATGCTCAGGTTTCTCATCAGGCATCATTTCTGAAATTTGTATTGGCTCTTGTTGAGTTACTTCCACTAAAGCCTGCATTTCAAGAGGACGCTTTGATTCTTCCAGTTTCTCTGAATGCTGTTCAGCAGCTATTTCTATCACAGATAGGGGCTTTTTAGTTGTCCATCTGACATCTGCTTGAATTTCACCTGGCAATTTACCGGCAGCAAAATGCCCAGGCTTTTCTTCAGATAACGTTTGAGATACTTCTAAGGATTCCTTAGTGGTTATTTTCACTCCAGCCATTACTTCTCCTGGTAGTCTGCCTGCTTCGAATTGTCCGTGTTTTTCACTCGTTAAAGTCTGTAAAATTTCTAGTGATTCTAACTGTGAAAGTCCTAATTTAGCTTGAGCTTCCAGCGGCTTTTCTTCTTTACTTAATGATTCTGAACTTTGCACCGTGGATACTTCAGAAATAGATAAAGGTTTATTGGTAGTCCACTTAATACCTGCCTGAACTTCACCTGGTAATTTGCCAGCTGCAAATTTTCCTGGAGCTTCCTCAGTGACAGCCTGAGATACTTCCACTGATTCTTGCTGAGAAATTTCAAGCTGCGCTTGGATTTTTGCAGGCTTCTTTTGCAATAAAAGATCTTCAGGTTTTTGTTCTGTCGATATTTCCGACACAGAAATTGATTCTGTTGTTGTTAATTTTATGCCGGCTTGGACTTCACCAGGCAGTTTACCAGGAGCAAATTGGCCAGGTTTTTCTTCAAACGTAGTTTGACTTACTTGAATATACTCTTGTTTTGAAACATCTACATGGGCTTTTTCAGAAGACGGTTTTATAGTTTCAGGTAAAAGAGATGCTGCTTGTTGCACTGAAGTTTCGGATACGGTAAGAGATTTGTTTGTAGTCCATTGAACACCTGCTTGAACTTCTCCAGGTAATTTTCCAGGTGCAAAGCTACCAGGCCTTTCTTCAGGTAATACTTGAGATACCTGAAACGTTTCTCTTGAAGTCATATCTAAAGCCGCTTGTTTTTCACTCGGTTTTTCTTCCAAATGCAATTCTGTCGATGTCATTTCTGTGCGAACTTGAGATACTGAAATCGATTCCTTTGTCTTTATTGTAGTTTTCGCTTTAACTTGTCCCGGTATAGCTCCAGGGAGGAATTCTTTAGGCTTTTCTTCAGGCAGAACAGCTCCTACATCAAGAGGTTCTTGAACACGGTAATTAACAATTGCGTGAACATCTTTGGGTTTTGAAACAAGGATTTCTGCCGGACTCTGTTCATCTCTTACTTCAGAAATAATAAGAGATTGGCGAGGAGACATCTTGTAAATAGCTTCTTCTACTTTAACATGAGGTTTAATAATGCTTATCACTTCTTCTGTAGTGCTAGAGATTTCTTCCACATGAGCCTTTTCAGGGATAATGAAACGCTTAGATGATTTTTCTGTTTCTTCAGCTTCGATTATTTGCCTTATTTCCATTTTAGATTTACCCATCTTTTTTGTAGATAATTGAATTTCTTGTTCTGAATCTTTCGTAATTTTTGCTTCTTTTGTCACTTTAGCAGTCTTAGAAACCTTTTTGTCCATTGAAATTTTCGCCGTTGCTCTTTTTGATGTAGATATATCAAATTCTTTTTCGGTTTGCATTCTAGGTCTTTCTTTACTTTCTACAACGATTTCTTGCTTCTTGATTTGTGTCACATCGATTTCAGGAGTTTCTATAGCAGTTGAAGAAACATGGATTGCTCTTTCATGTATTTGTGGCTGTAAAGGAGTAAATTCAATCTTTTTAACTTCAATTACTTTTTCGTCTTCAGAAATTCTACGCCTGGAAGATATTTCAAATTCTGTTTGCATTTCTTGCCTACTTACTACTTCTGGTTTAATTTTGGCCTCACTTTTCAGTGTTATTTCCGGTTTAAATTGAGTTTTATCAATAAATTCTATTTCCTGAACAGTGGCCTTTTCAGGTTTTTTCTCGATTGTAACAACTTTTTGAGGTTTATATTCCAACATAGTAACAGTGCTCACAACAGGAGCTTCCTCTTCCTCTTCTTCATCTTTGACTCGTTTGACCTTTAATTGTCTTTTCTCTACTTTCAAAGTTGTAGAGGATTGAGGTGTTTTTACAGATTTTGTAACTATCTCCTGTTTAGTTTTCTGAGAAGACACATCAATTTCTATCTTTTGATCTACAGTCTTTTCTTCCTTTACTTTCTGAATCTTCTCCACTTGAGTTTCTGTTCTCTTGGTAATTAAATCGAAAGACACGTCTTCTTGAGATACTTCTTTAGTAATTGTTGTTTCTTGAGGCTTTGTTTCTTTCTCAGATGGCTTATCGGGTTTTTTCATACCAATCATAGTTGTAGATGTGACAACTGTTTCTTCTTTTTTCACTTCTTTTTGTACAACTTTTTTAGGCTTCAATTTTGATGTGTCTGATACTTGTGCTTGAAGAGGTTTAGGCATTTCTTGTAAAGTAAAACTTTTCAGTTTGTAATCAACAAATTCAGGTTTGATATCTTCAGGTTTTCTCTTCTCAATCCTAGATGGCTGAAGTTGAACTTTTGGTAAATCTGAAACTTCAGCTTGAAGTGGCTTAGGCAAATCTTGTAAAGTGAAACTTTTCAGATTGTAATCGATAAATTCCGGTTTAATTTCTTCTGGTTTTCTCTTTTCTCTTTTAGTAGGTTGAAGTTGCACCTTAGGAAGTTCTGATATATGTGCTTGAAGAGGTTTGGGATGTTCTGCCAGAGTAAAACTTTTCAGGTTGTAATCGATAAACTCCGGTTTAATTTCTTCTGGTTTCCTTTTCTCTATCTTAGCAGGTTGTAAATGTACTTTAGGTAATTCTGATATTTGTGCCTGAAGAGGCTTAGGAAGTTCCTCAAGAGTGAAGCTTTTCAACTGATAATCCACAAATTCAGGTTTAAATTCTTCTGGTTTTCTTTTTTCTATTCTAGCGGGCTGGAGTTGTATCTGAGCAAAGAGTGGTCGTTCTGGGACAATTTCTTTCTTCTCAAACTTTGAAGGCTGCAATTTAATCATTTCAGCCGTTTTAACAGTGTGTGAAATATCTTCATATACTATCTTCTTACTCTCGGATGTAACTACAGGCTTCTCAATCGATTCCACAGTTATTTCTTGTTTAGGTTTCAAAGAAGTAACCCCGATTTCAATTTTGTCGTCGATTTTCTTTGGCTGATCTTTTTTCATTGTAGTTGTTTCAATGACTTGAGTCGTTGTCGTGGTTTTTATAGAAATATCTTTAGGTTTCAAGATTGCAACTGGTTGTTCTTCAGGCTTTTTGGGTTTTATGAAACTTTTATCAGTTTTCTTCAAGCCAAATTTTGTTGTTGTAATGTGTGTTTGATCTTCCACAAGCTTTTCTTCACTTCCTACTTTTTTGGGCTCTAATTTCTGCACTTCGGATATTTCTGCCTGTGAAGTTCTAGGATGTTCATCAATAGTAAATTTTTTTACGGAATAATCCACAAATTCTGGTTTGATTTTTTCAGGTTTTAGCTGTTCTAATGTAATTTGTTGTAATTGCACTTGAGTGAAATCTGATATTTCAGCCTGAGACGTTGTAGGCTGTTGACCAAAAGTCAATTTTTTCAATTTGTAATCCACAAATTCAGGCTTGATTTCTTCCGGTCTCTTTTTCTCGAAAGTCATTTGTTGCAAACTAACCTGTGCAGTTTGTGGTTTTGTTTCTTTAGTCTCAAAGGTAGACTGCACAAAACGAGTTTCCCTTTGAACTATTTGTGATGCTTGTGAAGTTATTGTAGACTGCGTGATTGTTTCCGACACAACAGCTTGCATTGGTTTGATATCTGTTGAAGATAATTCCAATGGTGTAGTTTGAAACGGTTTGGGTCCAATTATTTTTGCAACTTTCTTGTCATGCTTAATAATTTCAAATGATGGCTTCTTCGAGATATCTTCTTCTTTCGGCAATTCTTCTGGAACTGAAGTAGTTTTATGAACAACGATTGTTTCCTTGTGTTTGGTTACCTTTGGAGTTTCAATACTTTCGAAAGTAATTTCTTGTTTTGGTTTGTATTCACCAGGTATAATTTCAACGTGTTCTTCTTCATCTTTTAAAGTTTTACTTAATTTCTTAACAATAGTTTCCCTTGCTTTAGGTTTACCTTTGGTGACTACATCAAAATCTGA
>JAOUZG010020842.1:3853840-3867208 GCA_026289955.1 Argiope argentata
ATATATATATATATATATATATATATATATATATATATATATATATAATTATTATTTTTATAGCAACAACAACAAATAAGAACTTCAATTTAAACTTTTTAAAGAAAATTAAATTAAATTTTGTCAATATTATAATGTTTTGATTTTTAATAAATATACATGCGAATGTAGAAAAGAAGGGATTTTACCATAGCTTATTTCTGATTTAAGATATACTCTAAATTTTTAAAAAATAAATTCTTAGTAAAAATAAGCAGAATTTCTGAATGATAGTTTTGTTTTGATTATAAATTTAAACTTTATTCTTGGCCGACTTTACGTTTGTGCTTTGTTTTCAAATATATTTAATGTTTTATTTAGTAAACCATCGCCTGAAATGCCGGCGTCCTGGCAAAGATATGGCACGTCGTCCTCGTTATCTGAATGTCCGGGGTTCGAGTCCCGGTCAGGATATAGTTGTTCTTCTGTGTTCTATCTGTGAAGTATGTGAATGGGCCCCCCTCCCTATGAAAAGGGGCTATGCAAGCGAATATGATGAGCGTGTGTCATATTCATATGAACTAGAAGTCAGACTTCTGCCCTCGGGTGCTCAGGGCTCATAATCCTCAAAAGCTACTGCACCCTTCCTTCCGTTCTAAAAGGGACACGTCCTCATAATCATTATCATCGCTTGAAATGCTTTGTATCACTGAAAATTTTCACTGCGATAGACATTATAACAGAAAATTCTTTTATATTACTTTTTTAGCATACGTAATTTGTTGATGCAAAAACTATGATGCAGATTATACAGATTTATGTCTTAAAAATATGAAGCAGGTGAGAGAGTATGTGTCTTATAATATGATGTGAGCAAAATCCTAGTCGATGATAACTGATATACGTTTATGTAAGCACTATTAAAGATTAATAAGCCTTATCGCAATCGATATGGACAATGCTTTCAGTAATCCGGCATCCAATCTTTCTTCATAGATCGAAACTGAAAATTCTAGTAACTTTTTTATTCGTCTTTATAAATCAAATATTTAGTATAGTAAAATTCCTTCTTAATGCGTGCTTATTTCTTATAAGAATCTGTGTAGTTGCGCATAATACCAAGGGAGTTTCCTTTGGTTTTTATTAAAATGTAAGTAAAATAATTTACGTAAGAAAAGCGAAGAATGTTTTATAAAAATGCTTTCAGAAGCGATGCTATAATTGCAAATGAACAGAACTTCCTCCTGTCGTTTTACTTTTCGCCCAAATTACCACAGCCGAATTTTAAAACTTCCATACATACCCCCAACGTAGAGGTGAGCCGTTGAGATGGCCTCTCCCAACTCGTTGACAGCTTTGCAGGTGTATTTTCCCTCCGTCTCTTTCGTGACTTTCAGAATGATTAAGATGGACCGATCTCCTTCCCGGGTCACCAAATAGTATCCAGTGGTGACGTCCACGGCCTTTTCATTGTGATACCACGTGACTTCTGGTTCTGGGACGCCTTTAATGACGCATTCCAAGGTTGTTTTCTTGCCCGGTGTTTTCACAAATGTGTCTTCAAGGACTTTTTCGAATTTAGGAGATTTCGGTCTTTCATCTGCAAAATGAAGCAGCGTGTTAGTTTGCTCGCATTTTATCACAAAGAGACTGTCGTGATAAAAAAAAATATTTTTTTAAATTTCGTGGCTGGAATATTGTGCAATTTATTAATTAAATTAATAATATTTGATTTCATAATGATGTTTTAGCCTTTACTCATTGGGGATTAAACACTTTCTAGAAATTCAGTAAATTAAAAATAGTTGTGATGATAAAATAGGAAATTTGACGTCACCGGCAAACAAAGTAATGAAAAAAAGGAACTAAAATTACAAGACGAGTCTATGTATTTGCCAAATAATTTTATTTTCTGAACGGGAAAGAATTATTAATAAAATAAAATACTATTACATAAATTAATAATATTTGTGTAGAAAAAAATAAAAGAATCATACATTCAATATCACCAGTTTTAAGATTTAATAGTAAAGAACAGTGTTTAGCACGCAGATTTTTTTTAAAAAAAGCAAAGCATAGTATTGTTATTTACACTTGACAACTATTAAGAATTTGCAAGGTTAATTTATATATACTATAGAGAAGAAGTTTTTTTTAATCCATCTTTTCTAGCTAGCTGTATTGAAGATATTACACCAATATTAAAAATATTCTAGAGTGAACAATATTACATAATGAATACGATGCTTGTTAGATCTAATATTTCTGTGTCATCTTGGATGTATGATGTTCATGACATCTAAATTTTTCATTTTATCCGAATCATATAAAAATAGTTACAATAGGTAAGTAGACTGTTTAAAGTATTGACCTTTACATATTATTAGGGTTACTAAGCAAAATGACACGTGTTTCATAAAAATTTAACGTAATAATTTATCGTTAAAACCCTGTAATTATTCTCATCACACACATAAAAAAGCAACAAACAAAATTATTTGCGATTCGAAGCATTACCGGAAGCGCTTAAGCGTTAACCATCAGCAGCATGAGAATACAATGAGAAAATCAAATAAAATGATAAACCTTCACCTTCAATTTTTTGTTTAGCTTCCATCTCGACAGCCCAATCGGGTTTCCTAGGTTTGTATTCTGTAGAAACATTTAGAAACAAACAAGTGAAATTTAGACGAAATGCAACATCATTTAAAAAAATACTTCATATTCACAAAACTACTAAAATCTGCCATAAAATAGTATTTATACATGAGCACATAAAGCGATCAGACCTGTAGCAAAATTCGGCATTTAAAGCATAAATGCATGTGATAATAAAACAACGTATACTTTTAATATAAAATGAACGGTTTTGTGTTTGTGTAATAAAAATGAAGCCAACCTATAAACAAAAAAAAGAATCGATTTCGTAAATTAAACGGAAGCTAGAGAAAGAAATTAAGGAATTGTTATGTAATTCTTGTACGAAAATAAACCTCTTAAAAAATTCCAAACTTATATGCCAACCTGCGACCGTGACTTTCGAAGTGGTGAGATCGACGCCATTTCTGTTCTGTGCTTCGCAGCTGAATTCAGTTGTATCTTCTTCCGTGCATCTTGTTATGGTCAGGCTGCATGTCCCGGTTGGTTCGTAGAATATTTGGTACTGAGGACTGTGCTTCAGCACTTTGCCCGACTTGTACCATGTTATTTTTGGTTTGGGAATTCCGGCGACTTTGCATTGCATTCTAGAAAAACGAAACAAAACTAAAATTAATAAATAGCTCTTTTTCAGGGTTGAGTATTACAAAAATTTTATGAGAGTTAAAAAGTTGTAATACGAATCAAAAAAAGAAATTTTCAAAAATTTTTGCAGAAATATAAATTTCTGAAAAAGAAAATTTCAAAATATTTGAAAAAAAAAAATGAATTTTCAAACGAACTTATATTGATGTATTTTGAACATAATTCAATTCATTAGCATTAAAAATATTCTCAAGTAGTTTTTATATTCCAAGTACTCTCAATAATTTCTCGTTAAAAAAAAGTCAGTTAGGGCCTTTTATTAAATATTGCTCGACTTTTTGTAAGCATGGCAGTTTATCAGTTCGCCCTTGCTTAGTAAATGAAACAATTTATAAGGGAAAGGGACGGAAAAGGGTCGACTCACCGAATGGTGGTCCCGGGCTTCGCTTCAACATCTTTCAGGGGAACCGTAAACTGTGGCGCCGTTCCGACATCTTGTTTAGGGGGCGTTTTCTTCGCCGGCGAGTCCGGGGCCACCTCCTCCTCGGGAAGTTCGGGAATGGTGACGAACTCCTCCGCGCTCGACTCTTCCGACAGACTGCGGAGGGTGGCATCTGCAGATGTCGTCTTGTCCATGCTCAGAGAAGCGATTTCAGAATCGGGGACGTATTCGTAAGCTGTTTGAAAAAGAACGGGAATCAAATATTAACAAAAGATAACAATTCGCGATTACTTTTTACAAAATCATGCTGCAAACAGTGATGATTGCACCTTCGCTAACCAAAAATGATAATTATAAAAGCTGGAACAGAAAAAGAGCAGAGTTCTACCCGTTGTTCATTGTTTCGTCTGTGTGTAACGGACTTCAGTTGGTGGTGCTGTTCCAGATTATAGCTGCACAGTACGTACAGAATTTGCAAATTGTTCTTGGGGGTATGGTTAATGTTTTTTTCAGTATACCACAATGAAGATTTCAAAATGGATGAGAATCGAAAGTAAACTGCAGTGACTGTGGCGTAGAAATAACACGCTGCACAGCGACTAGATTCTGGTGTAACAATAAACGCTGGCAACTACTGTATATGCATATGTTCTGGTTTTTACCCGCGACTTTGTACGCATGGAAAGGCACCCAACTAACCTAAAAACAATTTATTCGCAGTGCATACTTGAAATAAAGCGAAATAGTAAATCAGGCTCCTATTTCTTTAAAATCAGTTTATTTTATGTGTCGATCCAGATTGAGATAGCAACAAAATTATTATAAACACAACTTTTAAATTTTTAATTAAAATGAAAATTCAGTTTTTAACATTTACAACACATAGCACGTTCGTGAATTTTCTACGCCAGTTGGGGTAATGCAATACAGATTATAAATTTTTAACTTTCCTTGTTGCTTTATTTTAATTCAAAAGTATTTCAAAATAAAACAGAAAAAATGATTAGTTAATGATGGTTAATTTTAAATGTATCAAACACCGAAAAAATAAACAGAATCTTTTGAAATAATCGGTAGAAAATATGTTAAACGTAATCTCTTTAAAGTGAAAAAAAAATTGGAGTCTTGCTCATTTGACGGATGAGAATGAAAATTTTTAATTAATAAAAAATGAACCGCCCAATTAGCCGGAATAAATAATAGCCTATGTCCTATTCTAGATTTAACCTATCACTGCGCTATATTTCATTCTATTTTGTTCAGCTGCTCTGACGTAATTGACTAACACCATCCATCCATCATCCAAACTTTCACATTTATAATAATAGTATGTTGTTACTTATGGCACTTGCCTATGGACAAGCCTCCTGCCGATACAGTAGCAGATTTAAGTCGAAAGGAGCGTCTCTTGTTTTTGAAGGAGTGCCACTAGGGCCAAGAATACGATTTAGCTGCACGTTCAACACATTTGTTTACAAAGCCCCTTTTTACAGGGGGGGCACAGTCACACACCTCATTGACAGCCCACCGAAGAACAACCATGCCCGAACCGGGACTCCCAGAACACGAGGAAGACGCGCTACCTCTGTTCCAGAAAGATGTCATAATAATAGTATAGATGTAAATATCGAGAACTCACATTCAACGGAGAGAGTTGCTCGAGTGATGGCTTCTCCCGCTTTGTTGACAGCTTTGCAGACATAATCGCCCTGGTCCTCGGGAAAAACCTCCGAAAGAAACAGCTCGCAGTAGCCGTCCTTGCGGTATGTCGTCCAAACTTCGGAATTTTCTCGGACCTCTCTGTTGTTATGGAACCAAGTGACCTTGGGCATTGGCTCACCAGTGACCTGGAACGAAGCACGTGTGACTTCAACTCTTTGTTCACAGTACAGGGTGAAAACGATCATTTTAAGAAGATGGATATTGTGTTGGCGAATACTTACGACGCAAGAGAGTTTGGCTTCCTCGCCGTCCATTACTTTGGCGGGTGTTAATGGAGTTGTGAACTTGGGCGCGTCTGTCACTTCATCTTCAGGAGGACCTGGGAAAGCAACAAAATGTATTAATTTGGTGAGTTAATTCGAGATTAATTCTTATTCATCATAAAAGTATTGTTTCAGGCAGGTAGTAACTCTCACAAAAGAATGTTTCTAGAAATTCTCACAGCTAAAAAAAATGATCGAGCTTTCATTCTTTTTCAATTCAACCATGGACTCACTTTCAATCGTCAAAGTGGCGGTGGTCGTCGCTGTTCCAGCCTCATTCTGCGCTTTGCACGTGTAAGCTCCCGAATCGTCGGCAAACGCTTCGCAGATGAGAAGAACCGATTTATTATTGTCGCTCGTGATTTGGAAGTCTCGAGAGGATTTGATGGGGCGTTTCTTGAAAGTCCACGTGAAGGTGGCGTCTGGACAGGCCATCACCTCTACTTCCATCCTGACCGGTTCTCCTTCCGGAACCAGTTGAGAGACAAGAGGTTTGATGAAGATCGGAGGAATGGGTTCGGGTTTTGGAGATTCTACTTCACCTGCAACAAGAATAAGAATACGTTACTAATGATGCGAAAAAATCTTTTAACTCAACTTTCAACTTTGAATTAAGAATATTTAAATTAAAATTTAGCATTTAATCTGAATTATAGTTTCTAATTTCTAGATCAAAGAATAACATTAAGCATTCAGTTTTGTAATAATAGATCAGATTTCACTTTCTGAAAATAAGCAGAAAAAAACTACGCTTCTGTAGGAGAATTTGTAGATACTCGGAATACAGCGGAAAATCACCTATTCATTAATATGCTGAATTAATTACTAATAATTAATGATTAAAATGTTAAATTAAATGACACATATATACCAGAAATCAAGATCAGAAGGCGGAATAAAAATGTTGGAAGAAAATACATCCATTGTTTCTTCAGTTTCTAAATATTGCATTTCCATATTGCGTTTTATAACAATTAATTTAAAATATAAAAGAAATAAATTTTATTTCATTCATCTTTTAGTTTTTCTTTATTTACCATTCAGAGTTATCGTAGATAATAAAATCTGTTTGCAGTAAACAACTATAAAAATAAAAATATTTTAGGTATGTCCTTAAATATTCAAGGACATATTATATGCACGATAAGGACATACTTAAAAATATTTATCGTGGAAAATATCCATAATGTGGATTGAATTTTATGCAATGATTAAAATTCAATCCCTGATAATAATATAAATTAATCTGAATGACGAACCTTTAAATTGAATTAGAAAAGCATTTCAAACATTATGATACCCCGATTCATGTTGAAAAAATCATGGCTGTTAATTTATTGATCCTTCTTTTATGATAAAAAGAAGTAAATCTCACAAAATAACTATCTTCTCATTCAAAAATGATCGAAATTCTTCTTTCTTGCAGAGATTAAAATTTCTTAAAATTTCACATATACAAAATGTCACATGACTTTACAGTGATTAATTCTAATAAACTGTATAAGAGTCAATCAAAGTAGTTTGAAGAGCAATAATATTTTGTTACGAAAATACATTCAGTTGAGATTTACTTAATCATAATTTAGCTTCTATTCCAGGAAATAAAGGAATGTAATACTAGAAGAAAAAAAACTGTCTAAAATACTGATTTTTGGAATAAATAAAAGAAATAACATTCATCAAAGAAAGATTTTTATTCAGATTGGGCTAAAATAACATTGTAGTTTGAAGTTTCCAAAAAATATATAACTGCCAATTTTATGTTTCACATTTAAAAGAAGGTAAGAGATTTGCTTAAAGTACCTCAAAAAGTACAATTGCAATAAGTTCTCAAGAAAAATAATTCATTCTTTATTAATTTATATTATTGATAAGTATTTTAAGAATTAGAAAATGGCTTCTGAAAGTCGATAAAGTTATGGATAGAATAAATTATAATTTCAAATTTTAATAAGAATAATTCCACTTTTCAAAAATACAATTAAAAAATTTAAACTAATTTAGATTTTTTTAAAATTGAAAGAATGATTAGCGAGAAAGTTTTTTTTTTGTTTCAATGAAAATCAAAAACTTGCTTACACTTTACAAATTTCAAATTAATAGCAATAAATATAACATCAGAAAATGAAATAAGCAATGAAATTTAGCCTTTATAAGCAATGATATCAGAAATTCTGGCTGAAAAATTAAATTTAAAATATTATAAATTTGATAACTAATGATTTTGAGAACAAATTTTTACATTGTTTTAACTTTATGAATACTTACTAATAACATTTAATGTAGCAGTTGTGGAGGCCTGGCCAGCTTTGTTGGTAGCTTTCACAGTATATAAACCAGCATCATCCGGAAACACCTCTGTGATGAAGAGAGACGATTTACCGCCCTCAGTCGTTACTTTAAAGTCCCTCGACGGCTTTAATTCTTGGTTGTTGTGAAACCTGAAAATTGATGCAATATTTTCAACGTTTACAACAGCGAAGAAATAGTGAACAAAAGGTCCGAAAACTCCAACTTTTATTAGTTAAGCTTAAACTCTTGCACTCAAAGTCAGATATTAGATCTTCATTTCAACAGTATACATTGAGAGAATACTTCTGTCATGCGAATCATCACACTCAGATCTTAGTTAAATTTTGAAGCATATGAAACAATTTTACTAGAAAAAAGCAGATAAAAATGGATAGATATGTGCCTATTATCTCTTTGAATGATAAATGACGATTCATCATGATCACTATTCGTGAAATAAGGAAAAGTGGGGATGGGGACAAGTAGGCAATTTACTATTGTACATGCCATGTAAGAAATTTTGCTCTTTATTTCAAAATGAGAAGATATACATTTAAAATCGCATCTCTTTATTTTCAACTTCCTGGAATTTATAAAAATTATTTATTACAACTGTTTCAGAAATTCCTGAATCACCATTCAGGGTTATTGCTGAAAAAACA
The DNA here is from genome assembly GCA_026289955.1 of Argiope argentata. Lineage (NCBI taxonomy): Eukaryota > Metazoa > Arthropoda > Arachnida > Araneae > Araneidae > Argiope > Argiope argentata. The sequence goes on from JAOUZG010020842.1 coordinate 3,862,444, forward strand.
GCTGAAAGTATCGTTCAGAATTGGAGATAAATTTAAAAAAAATGGAATAGGAAAAATCTTCTTAATATCAAACAATAAAAATAAACTTAAAGGTCACAGAAGAAAAGGTAGACAAATTATTAGTTTTTGAAAAAAAATTAGATAATGAAATTTTACCAAAATATTAAGTGAAGGAAAACAACGTAAGTAAAAAAATATAATGAAAATATTTTCTTTCTATTTCACGCATATTCTTCTAAAATTATAGCACACAAGATATAAAATTTTTTTATAAATACATGAAATCACGAAACACCATTTTTATTATGAACTTCATTTAGTCATATTTTACAACTAAAAAAATGAGGGGGAAATTTGTAAAAGAGTTTGAATTTTTTTAGATCACAAAACAAAATTTGAAATTTTTCAAGAAAAATCAATTTTACAATAACCTAGAAACTTGTTGTTTTATACCTGTAAAGGTGAGGTGGGGCCCGAATAACCGATTACAACAACAAAAGAAAACAATAAGGATGCAATGTATGATTAGAATTAATAAGCGGTTAACGATATTAACCAACCATAATAACTAATAATAAAAAACTATTATAATAATGATCATAAGAGGAAGTGAAAAAAAACCATTATGAAATCCAGTCCTTCATATTCCTGTACTGTAACTGCAAAAGACATGCATTAAAAATTCGGCCATATTTGATGAACTCTAAGTCATTATTTTTGGGGATATAATTGATCCATCTGAGCTAGTAATGAGTAAAGCCCCTGATTACGATGTATCAAAAAATGTCATTTATTATCCCCTATATTCAGTTATACCTACTGACGGCTTTTTCTTTTTGAACTTTGATACGTCGATTCTTAAATTTATAAATATTACATAACTTTTCCAGCGTTAACATCTGCAATCCATTCTTTATATTTCTTTAAATAGACTTCTATGCGCTTTAATTTATTTTAATACCTTTTTATGTTTGCAGTTCTTAGCTTTAATTAAGATATTATTTAAATTCCTAACTTTCTACTTGAGTTTTCGGAACTTAAAACTCTTCAAAAATTTTTATACCATTGCAAGTCATTATTTACACAAAATAATAAATTTTTTCCTTTTTTGCAGACCATTAGAATTCATTATCTTTTGATTTCAATAAACCTGATAAATCTAAGAAAAGGAACGTTTAATGTACATAAACTCACCATTGTAGAGTGGGTAGGGGAGTGCCGGTGGCTTCAACAGTCATTTCCAGAGGTTCTCCTTCGGGAGCACTGACGGGCAGAAGAGGTTTAGCGAATTTTGGAGCCTCGTACAAATCTGATTTCTCAATCATCACGATATCCTCTGAAAAAAAAAGTTAAATAAATGTTTTTTTTTTAAATCATGATAAAGTGTCAGTTCCACTCATTTATTATAGTTATATCAATAGTATTGAGTATGATCACTGCTTTCAGAATTTCAAGTTATAAACCCTCACTGACAGAAAAGAATTATATTTGTCTTCCAAAACAAAACTGATTTCTTCGGAGCTACTGCCTTGAGGTCACCGGTGAAGGGCGAACCCCTATTACGTTATATTATAAAAATTACATTATTAAAATATCAACGAAACAATCATCAACACGTTAATTCAAAGATCTTCTCATAGGACATTATTATTCATTCAAGGAAAAGTTTCCATTATTTGGAAAAAAGTTTCGCTACCAATTTAATGCTCATATTAAATACTTACTGCATATTTCCCATTTATTCTTTGAAAGCAAACGATAATAATTAAAAACTAATATAGTTTTACTACCAACTTTCGGTTACATTTCCCGATACTGAATCGTAAATTTTCAAAGCTCTTAATGCAAAACTTGCCTACTATCTAACCAAAATTGAAATAAAATTAACTTAATCTATCAATGAATAATTGCATAATAAAAATTTTAAAATATTGAATTGTTATCGAGAATATAAAAATGTAAGAAACAGAGAATTTTTTGTACACAACCAAATGACAAAAAGATCGACTGTTATATCTCATCGTTAAAACTATGAAACAGTTCAAGTTAAATTAAAGTGTGCAAAAATGAATAAATGATCCAATAATATTCTAAAACAAGTAATTTAGAAAATAAATTGTGTCAATTTTTACTTAAGTCAACAAAGAAAAAACATATTTTAGTTACTTTTTATCAAATAAATACAATTAATATGAAATTTTGTCAAAAAATGATGGATTTTCACAATAACTGAATTCGCATTCTTCACCTTTAAGTGAAAAATACCGAAATCCTCGCATGTTACCCATTTAGTTACGGTCGGTCGATTTCAATTTTCATTAAATAACTGCTAAAACTCTATTTAGAAAGTAAACATTAATTAAATTTGATGAATGAATGAATATTTAAAAAAAAAACTGTATTAACATGGAGTGTCATCTACTGCAAGATAAAAAAAAATGTATTTGAACTGGAGCAGATGAATAGAAAGTATTTTATTAAAGATTGGAAATTTGGACAAGATCTATATATATATGGAGAGTGTGAACTGATGGTAGAAATTGAATTAAACGTAAAATAAGATTTGAAACTGCCTTATTTCAACTAAAACTAAGATCCCCCCAGTCATAAAACGGTAAAATTACCTGTGACAGTCAGCGGTGCCGTGGTGGCATCTTTGCCATATTTGTTTATGGCTGTGCACGTGAAGGTTCCCTGGTCGTCGGGAAACACTTCCGGTATAGTCAGGGTTGCTTCCCCAGTCTGATCGTCGTAAGTGGGCCGGAAGTCCCTGGTGGGCCTCAGTTCTCGCCCTTCCCTGAACCACTTGATGTCCGGCACGGGGGAGCCTGTGACCGTGCATTTCAGCGTCAATTTCGAGCCTTCGACAGCAGTGACGGGTGGGAGCGGCTCCGTGAATTGCGGCGGTTTCCCGCTTTCTGGAAGGAGAGGCTATTTTAAGTAAGTGTCGTCAATGCAACAAGTGGGGGAGGGAAGCAGGGTTCTCGCTTCATCTTTGAAACGTCGAGAAGGGATTTTATTCGAAACAAATTGCGTCACGTGAGAAAAAAAAACTGCGAAAATATTCCCTTCTTAGGTATTTTTTTTAAATACGGATTAACATAATTAGTATGAAAAAGAAAGTAGAACTAAGTAAGGGATTTTAAAAAGAAATCTAATGTCATAAGGAATTATAAAACACGGCCTATTTAACATTTTTAAAAACAATTAATAAAAATTTTAACAGTTTTAATTTTTATTTTTTAAAGCGATTTGTGTGTTTAACCGCTGAACAGTTTTGCCCGTATGTCATACGTGCATCGATTTATTGAATTTTGATAGCTGTAAGCTAAAAATAATCCAATCATAAGAATTTTAATTCAATATGAAAATTACTTCGATAGATAAGTCTAGACTTACTAGATAAATCATGTATTCAATGAATTTTCATTTGAAATAAAATAAGAAAATATTCCTAAAATAGAAGGTGTCATCTTATTAGATAGCAAAGAAAATAAAACAGTTAAGTGGTTAATAATGTTAAGTTTCAGCGATTGATTCAAATAAGAATTCATATTTTTCACTCGGAGCATACGACAAAAGCTTTGTACTTGATCAAAAGAGAACAATACTCTTATTGTTAAAAAGAAGCATCGTAGAATTCGATGGATTGAATTTTAAATATTGTTTGACTTTGAATAGCAGAGTAAATCATTTTAATGCCGATTCATACAAATTATAGAGTAAATAACGAATCAAGAGAAGAAAAAAAATCTAAGCGATATTTATACAAATATTTTCATTTCATTTGTGCATTCTTTAACTAATCAGAGTATAATAGCAAACTGATTATTCTTTTCATCTCTAAGAAAACTTTTAATGGTTTAAAGTTGATTTTTTTATAACGCGAAATGAAAAAGTTTTATTGAAAAGGTAAATTTAGTGCCAAGCTTTGATTCTCTGTCAATGTCGCCTCTTCGCTTTAGTGTTGGCGTAGCACGGAGAGCCACCAAATCTCAGTACTAAGTGTTTGGGAAACGAATCTGCCATTGTAATGATAACAATAATTTGGGTAACTTTAAAATTTTTCTTTTTTGAAATAAAATGGTCAAAACCTTCATTGATTTGTTTTGAATCTAAAAAAGTTTAGTAATTCATTACCTCAATGATATTTCTAATAATTTTTAGACAGAAGATACTATTTTCAGTCTACAGTATAACTTACAATTAAGAATAAGATTTACTGTTAAAAATTAAAATTACCAACAATTTTATTTTCTCATTTTCCGTATCGCTACGTTACTTAATCTTTCTAAAAAAATATTTATCAATTCATTTGTTTGCCTATTTTAACAGCAGCAATTAAAAAAAACTCCACGGTTTGACACAAGGAAATGTGATGAAGAAAGTTTTGTGCTGTTGTAAGCAAGTTATTTTGAGATGAACCATAAGATTTAGAATGCGGAAAAGAAAGGACTGCACAAAAAAAAAGCAGCGTAAGCTCCGATTGTTTCTGGACAAACTGAAAACCTAGGGAAAGACGAGGAGTAACATCTAAATTTAGTTTAATTAAACGATCAACACGGGTTATTTAGCTATCTGAATGTTACACATTAGTAATTCTGAAATTAAAAAAAATATTCCAGAGCAGAAACATAGATGGCTGACAGGAAATTAAGATGCATTTAAAATGAAATAATATAAAATTAGGTATAATCGGGGAGTTTGTAAAATTCTTTTCTCTCTCTCTCTCTCTCTCTCTCTCTCTCTCTCTCTCTCTCTCTCT
>JAOUZG010020842.1:3867608-3908225 GCA_026289955.1 Argiope argentata
ATATATATACACCTGCCCTAAGGTGCACAGTATAAGTGAATAATTTCGATATCATAACAGCATCTTTGAGAATTACGGTTGAGTCCGAAGGGTCATCGGCGATCACAGTACAACCCCCTCCCATAGAAAACACATTCCGCCATTAGCAGAAGGTGGTAAATCCAGCATCCAGGATGGAGAGAGACCCATTCAAAATCTTTTCTCCCCTGTTGGCGGCACGCATTTCGGTGGGATGGGAGGTGTGCTGTGCAGCGGCTTCATGCAGGTGAAGCGCGAGAGTTTGGAGAATGGAGTTCTGATTTATCTATACTGTCTGATAAAAATACGTCTCATAATTATGTGTATAGATTATTTGCTTGATTTCAATTTGCTTGATTTCAAAAGGAATTCTGTTTCTCGAGTTTTGTCTTTATAAGTCAACTCTTTGATACAAACTGAACAGTCTTTGCTGCATTTCTTGTATTCCAAAGCTTTATAATCAAATAGCTGTTAAGTAATGTACGATTAAAAAGAAGAAAGAATTAGAAAGGATAATTCAAGAATGACATAATTTTTATTAATATTTTTAAAAATATTTTATAAATTTTTTTCTTTCAAAAAATTTTACCTCCGTGAAACGTATTGTAGGAAATCCAAATAATTATTACTACACTTCAGATTTACATTAATAGATTAAATTGTTCAAAAATCCTCTTCTTTAACTAAATGCTGGAAAAATCCGTTCATATCATTAAGTCTCCTTCCTTTATGGTATTAAAGTAGTTATAACTGTCCTTTTGAAACTCTATTTGGAATATCAGCATAAAGATAGATAAGATTGAGCAAAAAATACTGATGTTTCCTTGTATTTTCTTTCCTCTCTACCGGCTTATCTGGGAGAAGGAATTGCGGAGAAGGAAACCGAAGCTGTTGTAGATTTCAAAATTTCTAACTCCAACGCGTCTCCATTGTGACTTCATTTCCATAAATGCAATTATATAACAGAATAAGTAATATTAACAAAATTAAGTCAATTCCTAACTAGGTCAACGATGAAAATTCTTATTTTAGTTATTTTTATTAAATAATTACAATTAATATAAATAATTGATCCAAAAAATTATACCTGGCCAAAATAAAATGAAGTTCGTATCCGTTGAAAATAAAGCAGAACAGACTCAATTGGCATTGAATTTTCACCTGCAATTGAGGTTTCAACGTCAAATGAGGAAACGCAGATGCGTAAATTTTCTACAACCAGTTGGGGTAACGCAATACAGATTAGAAATTTTTAATTTCATTTATTCTGTATTATTTTAATTCGAAAGTATTTCAAAATGAATTCTAAAAATAAATTCATTAACGATGTTTAATTTTAAATGCATCAAACATTAAGAAAACAAACAGAATCTTTTGAAATAATCAATCTAAAATATGTTAAGTCTAGCCTCATTAGCGTGGAGAAAAAACAAACTAAATTCGTTACTTATTTGGAGGTGGGGAATTGAAGATTTTTGACAAGGAAGTTAGTTTTCAATTAATAAATAAAAAATTAATGAATCAATATTTGAAAAAACTGCATTAAAATCGAGGGTCATCCATTACAAGTTTTAAAACAATTGCTTGAACTCGATTGGACGAATAAAAAGTATTTAACTAACGGCTAAAATATATGTATATAAATAGGGAAAGTTAGAACTAAAGAGATTTGAGCTACTGTAATGCTAGTTTCTTTGTAAATGGCGAATAAATGCCACAGTAACTCATAGCTTTTTAGAGTTAAACGCAGTCACATGAAGTGAGAATACAATTCTTCGGCATTCAATCACATAATAATTTTTGCAGGAAATACCAATTGAACGCGTTTTAATGTTTTTAAAAATAATCATTTGTTCGATTCGGAATGTGTTTCGGCGTCATTGCTTCGTACGACTAGATCCGTGTCGAGGCTATCATTGGATTCTTACGTTTGTAAAATACAAGCAGACTACTGACATATTGTTAAATGTTGTAATCATCAAAATAGCTGACTCGAATAGTCTACGTATTCTTTCCCCGAGTGTCTGAAGCGAATGGATTTATGGGAAGCATAAAAATGAGGACAGCAGACGCTAATAAGTGACTAAACTTACTGGCAGCCAACTGCACGCGAATGCCGTGATCTAACAGAAGAGAATTTAAAATTTCGACTCATGCCTCCGAAAATATACTGAAAATCAGTTGATGGTGATGTAATACTAGGCCAAGCCCACCAAAAATTACAGAAACACGTCACGAAATTTTAATTAGAACCAATACAGAAACAAAGTTTAAATAAGAATCGAAAACCCTCGACTTTACCGAAGCTACTCTAGCTAAAATTACAAGATGCAAGTTACACTTTATTTATGAAAAATCCGTACTCGTATTTCAATACAAACGGGCAAATTCAGAATTTCAATAAAGCGACCGAACAATACGAAGATCATTTAAAATGAAGCGGGAACTCGTATTTTCATTGCTTCAAAAAGCTGACAGCAGACAGTTGTCTGCTAAATGCTATAAGTCTTGATTTATAAAATAATAAGTAAAATAAAACGAGAAAAGATTCTAAATAAGAAAAAAAGATTCTTAATATTTTTACAGATAATTTTTTAAAAATATGTATTACATGTTTTCCCATGATGTTGATGATTTTTGTAGAGAGACATCCTTCACTTATTGACATTAAAGAGACATTGCATCTTTTAATGAATAATTTAGAAGTAAATTATAAAATCTCAAAGGCAAGTGGATCCAAAATATTTCATCGGAGAAGAAACCGTTCTTTTTAAGAATATACTAAAATGAAGAGGATCGAGTTCCACAGCACCAAAAGGCAAGGAAAAAGACCCCAAGATAATAAATAAAAGGAAAAGGTATTCTAATGAGTGCAATATTTGTCTTGGGTGAAAATGAATGCATGGATGAAGTTTGTTGCATGTGAGTAACTTTCTAAAAGCAACGGCACCTAAAAAGTGTGCCACGATCGGAATCGTAAAGTCTCAAGTCAACCTTGACGAAAAGCGTTGGAGGAATGAAGACGGATGAGGTAACGGTTACAGTTACTCTGCCTCACCTTAAATGCAATGAGAAAAAAAAATTTGTCGTACGGAATATCATTCCTTTTCCCCGGCAAAATAAATCATTCGATTACAGCAAAAACTGAGTCAGAGAGAGGAGAAGCTGGAAGTTAAAGATAGGCCTCGGATCTCGGCACTATTTCCGTCTCTGGGGAGTGCATCGAGCAGGGGATGACGTAAATCAGGGCAGGAGATTTTTATTTTTGGATCTCACCAGATATGGTCATGAAAATTGCCATTTTCTCCCCGGATGGGAAGGAGGGTGCGCCCGCAGAGTTGGAAAATTTTTCCTCTTCGTGAGCAGTCCAATCGCTGTCTTTCTGGAACTATTCCTAACCTGTGAATACTCTAACCGCGCGACGTTCGAAATCGCATTTCGAACATTACAGCTCATTTTGTCTCTGAAACGGGTAGTTACGTTCTCATGGTGCAAAACTTTACTTCTGTTGAGTTCTGTAACAGTTGATCCGTGGAAGAAATATTTGGGAAGGATCGTAAGAGTGATATTGTGCTCAAAAGACTGTTCGCGTGTTTTGAACAGATTGGATGGATTATAAGACATCATCCGTTCGATACGGATACATCGAACTTTAACAAGTGGCTCTAACATTCTGAAACACAGCACATAGAGAATTCAAGAAGACTGTCCAGCGACGAGTTTTCCCAGTGTCGAGGACGTATTATGCGAAAGAAATACAGTAAGTTTCTATTATTGAGCTAGAGTGATTTCATTTAAATCTTCGGATGTGAAATGCTTTTGCTGAAATTTGTTGTGTGATTCTGAATCTTGTAATCCTCATTAAGTAGAAATTATATAATTCAATTCAAGAAAAAATTAGGTAGAAGAAGGAAGCCATTTCTTCGCCATAACAATATGAACTTAAGGACAAATATGTGAATTCTTTCTTTTTTATTTCCATGGATGAAAAATAACTGTAAAAAGGAATGGTTGATGTTAATTGAGCAAGATTATTGGAAATTCAGACTTTTGTGCTCTTAAAGCAACGTTGTATCTTTTAAATTTGGACTGTTAACATTTAATTAGACATCGAAAGAAACAAATTATAAAACAGCAAAGAAATCTCTGAACTGAACTGCTGCAAAACGACAGCGTAATCGCCATTGCGAATAAATTCCTGGATACAACTTCAAAATACTTATTTGGATGGAAACTTCTTTCGATTTCCAAAGGAACCTGAAAGATAAAACAGCTGAAAAAAAGATCAGAGAACTTACCTTGAACATTAATAGTGGCTGAAGTGACGGCTTGTCCCACCGAATTTTCTGCTTTGCACGTGTAAACACAGGAAGCGAGCTGACCATTCGGTATCTCTAAGGTGCTGGTCTTGTCCTTCGTTGTGATCTTGAATATTCTCGAAGACTGGATGGGGACATTGTCCTTGCACCAGGTAAGTTTAGGAGTTGGGTGACCAACTGCTCTGCACTCTAAAACCACCTTCTCTTTTTCTTTAACTGTCTGAGGCTTTGGCTGCTGAGTGAATTTAGGTGGAGTGGGTTTTTCTTCCGCTGGTTTCGGCTTCGGCTTCTTCGCCCCTTTCTCTTTGGAAGGCACGACTTCTTGCAAAGGGATTTTTTCTGAAATAGGCACAAGTTGCATCGTCATGGAAAAGAATATATTTGATAGCCAGATTTTTCATATCCAAATACGAAATCAATAATTCCTGTTTCATAACTTGACAAATGTTTTTCTTTTTATTTTCATGCATTTTACTTATGAAGGAAACTTTTTTTTATTTGTCTAACAATGCATATATTTCGCGATTGTCTAACCATTACTCTTTTGAAAAACTACAATTTTAAATTTATTTGTTGACGCCAAAATTGTAATATTTAAAACGAATACAAACCGAATATTTTATGGTGCTTCCAAAATTAATTTTACTTATTTATTCCATTAGATATTACGTTAAGGATTATATTTCAAACATCTCTATTTAATTTTTTGTTTATAAATCGAATGACTGTGCCAGATTTTGATTTTTAAGTAATTATTTTCTTTACTTCAGATATCTTCAGTTAGTTCATACAAGCATTTAAAAAAATTTATATATCAGTTTTTGTTTTTTTAAATTTGCTTAGAGAAATTTTTTTCCAGGTAATAAATAAATAATTTAATGAATATGGAATCTAAGATGTTTGCTTAAAAAATAAATTTTATATCATATATTAGGCATCTAAATTGTTATATCCCGTTTTTTCGAAATTACATGGAGATTATATCACTAAAGACAAACCTTCTTTTTTGGAATTGTGAAGGCAATCAAAAGTAAATTATAGATAAGTTTAATATATTTTAGAATCGAAATATATCAGGTAGAATAAATCTTCCATAATTGTTTAGTAAAATACTCTAATGATAAGAAGGGGAGTTTTCATTTAAAAATCTACCATTGCGAAATAGTTAAAGTCTGAAAACGAATTCTGATTGTCAATGTTTCTGGGAGATTCCAGAACATCTTAAAATATTCGTGTGAAAGCAGCCTATTTTTTCGTGAACATATTTATTTGGCAAAAGTTTCAAAGATCTAAGAGTGATTACATGGAACAGCATTCTTTTTTGTGTGTGCCTTTGAACTGCGCGTGACAAAATAATTTGCTCCTCTTGCCAGTGTTGAAAACGGGCAACGAAAGTAGGACAGGTGTGTCTCTCTTTAACACGTGTGACAGCATCAAAGGGAGCAGCCACAGGTATTTTTGGAGTTGGCTTTTAATCAAAAAGACAACATCTATCTTCATGGTTTAATCGAGAATCTTAATGAAGTAATTGTTCTTTTTCGAAACCATGTTACGGACAGTCGACGACACAGCAAAATGAAACATGTTGGTCTAGATTAGACAAAGTTCTTTCCTGCTTGAAATTCTTCCCATTCTCGCTTCATGCCAATTATCATAAATTGGATAAACAGTCAACATCATTCAACTTTGGTTCGCGGAGTGTTAGTTTAGAAGTCAAGTTTAAATCATAATGTTATTTAACAAAAATTGCATTCATTTCAAACCTGATTAAATTTTCACTTATTCCCGTTCTGTTCATATATATGGGAAACAATTTTTCAAGAGGATTTAGAGTTTCAGTTTAAATTTCTGTCTTTATAAATGCTACATACTTGCACTAAATCTTCGAAGAATTTATATATGCATATCATTAGACATCAATACGCCACATTTTAGGAAGAATTTCCCTTTAATTCAAACTTTTTTAGGGTTCATAAATTTTTACCGGCTTTAAAAAAACAACGTTCAAGATTTTTCACACTTAATAGCGAAATGTGTACAAAACTTTCACTTTTTTATGTTCTAATAGCAGCAATAGTACAAAAAAGGATTTAAGCAGTGCAACTAAACTTCATTGGCAGAAAGTTCAAATTTTCGTTCTCAGCAACGTTAAATTAAAATCCTTTTCAAGAGGCACAATAAAACTATTTTCAACACAGTCACTTGACAAGCTGATAGCGGATATAAGTTAATAGCTAAAGGTATATAGCTGTAAACCCTTTTTTGCTTAGTTTCAGTTGTTTCCAAAAAGAAAGAAAAAAATCTGAAACTATATAACACCACATAAAAATTAACTTTTTTGTCTTTTTTTGTCTTCGAAAAAGAGATGATTATAGTAGCAACAATTTAAATGCAGGATTAACTTTTTAAAAATATTTTTACTAATAAAATTAAAATAGTTATATCGAATTCAAATGTAATCGCAGATAATTCCTACCAAGATCAAAAATAATCTTGTTTGTGGAGTAATTTAACAATATATTTATTGGCTTAGATTACTTATTATCGATAAAGCAATAGAAAAGAAGCATCGACTGAAACAATGTAAAAAATTTAGACTAAGTTTATCAAAAAAATTGTATGCGTTCTTTTTCACTGATCGGTGGCTTTGAAAGCCACACCAGTTGCTCTAAACACAAAAAGAGAAGTGAACCGAAACCACCTCCATTTAGAGAGAAAGAATCAGAGGAAGACATAGGAAACTATAATAACATTTCATACTCACAGTAATGACTCACACAAAATAAAATAAAAAGGCCCGATTCATTAGAAGCATGCCAAGAGGCAAGAACTCCCCCAAAATTCTTTCCAAAATGACTCACCGCAAGGAAAAACAAAACTAAACAAGCGAGGGAGTTCCTCGTAACTACCAGACAAATGATGTCAACTGCAAGAAGTCGCAAATCTAGATAACCTAAAATTAGCTCCCTACAATATTCTTTTAAAATAGAAATCTTCTATTTGTAGTCCAGATTCAATTTCAAAACTATAAGTATCATTCCAAAACTAAAACAGCATTTTCAGTTTTTTGAATAGCCCTTAATTTTTAATGACGTATGATAAATTATATAAGAAGATATTAAAATAATTATTTATTTACAGGAATGAATGAAAAAGAAGGAACGTGAACAAAAGACGAGTGGCAAAAAGGAAAAGAAAGAAAAAACAAACAAACAAACTTTTAACGAGTTTTAAAATTAGAAGGTAAGTATCCAGTATCAACCACAAATTTAGAACGATACCTATTACGATTAGTCCCTCCCAAGATATCCCTCCCAGTTGCGATAGTCAAAATTATAGAACGCGTCACAAAACATAATTTCTTTAAATTTTAAATGTTGAGATAATACGTTTCTCCGTACTTTTGAGTCTCAGCTGACTGGCCATCTAAAATTCCCCCTTATAACATGATTAGAAGAAAAATTAACCAGACATTCCAAAACGCAGCAACCAAATATTGAATGAAATATACTACCACAAATCTAGTTTTAACAATTAATATAGAATAAGAGCATTAATGAAACAAAATATTAAATAAAATTTGGCTTCCTTGGAAAAAAAGTATTTAAAATTAAAACTTTTCAAATTATACCACCCGGGACCTTTAGGAATTTTAACTCATAATTTTCATTGAACATTGAAGATTTGTAGTATGGCTTTAATAGTTTTGAATATTGATTCATTAAAAAACAAGGCATATTTTTAATGAAGGGACTTTTCATTAATAAAATATCCAAGTAATCTAAATTTATTGAAAAAGATTTATTGAATAATTTTTTTCCTTTCCCTTTAAAATCCTTTTCAATAAAAAGTAAGTATTGTAATTTTTTTTTTTTGCAATTTATTTCAATAACATAGATTTTGTAAAAAAACTACTTCTATCTTATTTACGTTTTTTATCATATCGTACTTGTGCAGTTTATTTTTTTATAATCTTCAGAAATACAAAAAATATTTTTAATATTTGTTATAATAGTGATTATTATATTTTATGAGGAGTAATATTTGTATTCCATAATAATGTTAATTTTTTTCTGTGTACTATCTTTCAAAAATAAATAAAGGAATTTTTCTTATTTGTGTGTTTTTTTTTTTGTATCTTTTCAATAAACGCAATCAATAGAATCTCAATTTCAACACAATGGTATCAGACGAATTATTGAGAAAACAGAAAAATAATTCTAATTTATAAACTGGAAGTTCAATAACAGTTTAATAATAAAGATTTTTTTTTTTTTTGAAAAATAAGCATAATTTGTAAGTGAATAAGTTGACTTTTTTTTACAAATTTAAAGACATTAAAAACAGGAGGGGAGAGAAGGAATTTCAAAGAATATGAATTTTCCTTCAATAAAAATAGAAAAAGGGGCCCCAGTGTCATGCATATACACAGAAATTAGATTAGTATATATTTTTAAAAAATAAAAGCTGTAAGATCCCTATCATAAATGATAGAAAACGATTAAATTCAAAGGCTATTAGAAAGAAGAAATTATATTTTCAATAAAAGCAGGAAAAGAAAACATCATTGCCACAAAAGAAAAAAAATTATACCAATATATTAATGCATTCAGAACCAAGACTGAAATTTTTTTGCCATAATAACAGAAGTGAAAAACAAGTGAATAGTTTCAAAGAAAATGAGTAGTTCAAATGAGAATAATTAATTCAAATGAAATAGAATATATTAAATTATTTTCAATACCAACAGAAAAAGTATAACAGTCAGAAAAAGAACTAGATTAAAAGCATATTTTATATATTTTTAGTTTAAAAGAATTTTGAATTGCTATTTCTTTTACGAGAGTCTGTTGCATTATAATAAAATTTTTTTAGATTAGACAAAAAATAATGATGATGCAGATTTAAATGCTCAAATTAGTGTACTTTTAAATCTATTAACAATTTCAATTTTTAAGTTTAAATTTTATACCTATTTCACCCTATTAATATTTATAGTGAATAATTAATATTATATAATAATATTATTTATTTACCTCATTAAAATCTTTTTTAGGAGTAATAAATCCCTACCCTGCATTTCAATTTTTTTCTGCTACTAAATCATTTCTCTCTTTGAAATAACACAAAATATAACTAAAAAGACAAAATTGGAAATAATGACAAAATCTTAAATTGGTTCTAAAAAACTGAAATTTTAATTTGCATTTCACATTACATAATAGCAGAAGGCAGATTAACAAAATAAAATCTTTGGCATCAACAATTTCATAGCAGACAATGCTTCGAAGATCCTGGACATCAGCAAAAGAGGAGCCACAAAGAAATTCGAAACCATGTCTTTTCAGGCGAAGTCCAAAATCGGCTCACACCCAGCACCTAAATTTAGCAAGCAGGCTCGCTGGAGATTTGCACGTTCCCCGGAAAAGATCTGGAGAGCGCCTTTCGAGCAGCTCCGTTGCTCTGGTGAAAGAGGCAGCAGCAAGTCTTATTATTATTATTTTTTCAAACAGTAATCACCAATTCCAACTTTCTTTCTCCGGCTAAGACATAATGGCACATAATTTGCTTCTTCATATGACGTGTAAGTTGGTCCAAATACCATCTCGAGAAATATGTTCTCCGAAGCACAAATAATCAGGAACTTATCAACTATCTAATGAGATATACAGATTTTTTTGAAGTCTGTTTTGATTATCCTTATGCATTCTGCTGTAACTTTCTGTTGCAGAGAACCTCAGGTAACAGGAAACAAAAACACTAGACATTTTTGTGGAGCGTTTCAGAGATAATTCAACTCTCTTTTACTGAGAATGAAATATATATTGAATGATAATAAATAATTTAATAGAGAAAATAATTAATAATAAAAAGGGATTTAAAATTTTAATGCAAAATATTTCTATTTATTTTATTAAAAGAAACATCATAAAAATATTATCTTAAAATTGAAACAGATATTTTAATTTGAAATGAGTCTCTTCAAGAAATTTCTCCAATAAATGAAGTTTAAGAATTATAAATATTTATTAAGCTTTATATACAAAATCGAATGGTTTCCAAATTTGGAGAAAAAAATGAATTAATTATGATATTAGTTTTCTGGCAATTAACAAAATTTCATTGCATGAAATTTTCACACGATCGTAAAATTATGATTCAAAATTTAATCAGCGAAGCTTTTATTTAACAATCATTTCATTCTCAGTAAAACAATACACCTTTATCTAGCATTAATGCCAGATTAGATAATAATATATAAATAAAATGATTTCTAAGACATGCGCTTATTTTACAAAATATATCACACACATAAAAAACGATAAGTTTCTAGACCTAGGAAGCTATAAGATCTTTGATATTTTTTTATACACGCATGCATTTGAAACACTTGATGAAACGGACAAGAATGGCCACACGGATATGTACACGGCAAAAGAGAAATGTTTGATTTTCTTTAGATTAAGCGAGCATTCAATGAGAAATCGACACAAACTGCTCTCTAGCGCTTACTTTCGACCGCCAGGCGAGCCGAGGTCTCCGCCTGACCGCTCGAGTTGGTGGCCTTGCAGGTGTAGACGCCCTCGTCTTCCGGATACGTCTGCCTGATCACCAAGGAGCACGAGCCACCGTCTTGGAACATCTGGAAGGAGATTTCGAATCTTTTGAACATTCAAACCATAGGGTGGGGTTTTTTTTAGAAAAATTAAATTTTAGTTTTTAAATCTATGAAAATATCTCGCTTATGATAACACACATGTGCATATATATCTCCTTTTGCTCTAAAAAATGTTTCCTGCAAATATAGATGTCTGTAAAAAAATTCTAAAGATTTCCGTAGAATTATTTTTTTTACATGTTTGAGTATTTGGGTAACAGAAATTCGATTTTAAAACCGAAGTATTGTTAGTTATGTATTTTCCATTAGAAATACAACTTGTGGGGCCTTTATGCGTTAAATCTATTAAAGTGAAACATCTTTTTCCGTCATAGAAAGGCTGCCTCATAAAACAAGCAAAACAGGCAATCACCTTCAGTTGTTTCAGAGGCATTTCGGAGGTTATTTATTTTGTACTTAAATTTTTTGACAGAAGAACACGATTAAACTTATTCAACTTAAAATAAAGTTTTTTTAATTAATGTCGCAATTTTAATTTAGTACGAGACGTTCCTAATTAATTATTATTTGCAAGTTCAGTATTATGTCATTTTACAAATTTTTAAAAAATGTGGGCTCTGTACTTTTAAGAAATTTGTCCGCTTGTTATAAAAGATTATTCAGATTCTGTTAAAAATAAATTTCATTTTTTTACAATTTTATTAAAAAAAATTTTTTAACAGAACTTGTATTACTTTTCAATGCTGAAATGAATGGTTACCTTGAATCGTTTTTTTTTATTGCAATCAGATACATCATAAATATACAGGAATCAATTGAATTCGATAAAATAATTAGACAATTTTGATAATCGGGAAGGAAAAGAGCCTGAGTTTTGCATTGCCTAAGGGCCCTTAAAATGCTTGCTCTGGCTCTCCCTCATTGGTATGTCATGGATGCTTGAAAACTGACTTGATAGTTCAACGATCATCTCGTCATCTGACATCAATTCAAATTTACAAATTTCATCCCGCATCCTTGTCTAGCTTCAAATCAATGTGACGTGAATAAGTGAGAATATCAGATTTCAGAAAATTTTCAAATGTCATTAAATGTTTTGGGATTCCTGTTTCATCGAGCTAAATCGTGAGTTTTATGTTTCTCGAAAGCTCATTAAAAAAGGGCTAAACTATATAGAAATAAAAAAAAGAAAAGTTCTAAGCTGCAATCAACAAACAACTAAATTTAAGTCACATGGTAAATCTGCAATTTGCATCTGTTACATATTGTGCAGTTAATATTAATTATTGACAGAAAGATTATATAATTTAAATCATAAATTCAATATTCACATAAAATATGCCTTACATTTTTTTAAACTCACATCATATTATTGTTTCCTAGGAATTTTCTAAATTTTAAAAAGATTAATTATCACTTGCATACTTTTAAAACTTATTATTAATTAAAAATATGCACAATTGGCTCATTTCAATAAAAAAATTGCTAAAACTTTGGTTCAAATAATTCGTAAAGATTATTTATGATGAAATAATTCATTTAAAAAAACTTTTGAATGTAACTTTAAGTAGAAATTTTGCCTACAGGCAGTTTATAAGTAATTTTCATATTTAAAATGTAGTAGTTTTTTCTCAATGTAATCAATTTAAAACTGTGTACCTAACTCAACCAATTGTTAAAATTAATTACAATGAATTACAAGAAGGAATATATATATTTTATAAATGTAACTAGATGCTTATAAAATATGTTTCGATTTTTTTCAGAAATATCCAAACTGCTTCCGAAAGAGTTCTAAAGTAAAATAATAATTCATTCGTTTTTTTTTTTTCTTATTTCAACTAGAATAAAAAAGTATTTTCATCACAAAGTATGACATTACTTATGCCACATGGCATAAAAAAGTCATCAGAATATGAGGTTAAATCTCTTTATTGTTTACTTTGTAACAAGAGCTTCAAAAACGATATGTACAGTTAAATTTTTATGAACAATCACAAACCGTTCGAATCAAAATTATCAGTTTCCTGCTTTATTTCAATTTTTTCATTAAAAAAAACATCTGAAATTGAGCGGAGCTATTCAATTTTTGAATATATTTTGTTTAAGCTTAAATGTTAATTTTTAATAGGAATTGAGTGCACTACTGTATATATTCAAAGCCAAAGTAAAAATTGAAAAAAAAAAGAACTGAACAATTTTAACAATTTTAAAACAAATAATTACTTTTTTTTAAATCCAAATTAATTGATTTAAAAAAATATTTTTTACATCAACTTAATTTACTTTTAATATTAGTATATTAATATAGTTCTGAATATGAAATTATATACTGTATCTATACGAAGAAATTGTGATCTGCTATCAATTTTCGACAAATATATTCTCATGTAGCTGTTTTTCTCTTTTGCTCAAAAATAAATTTATCCATGCCTTCCTCGAATTTCAATAAGCGAATTTTTATATATTTTTTAATGAATTCCCTTCATTTAATTTCATCAGATCATAAAATTCTGTTCTCCAATATCCTAATCAAAATGATGCATTATACAAAAGTACTTTTCTTTTAATCGTTAAGTTAGAGCTTTGATACTAAAAAATTGAGTAAAGCTAACAGAAAATTATAAACACAGTATTAACGTTTTTTTATTAATTAGTTTTGAAACGATAAAATTTTTAATGCTATTTAATGCTTTGAATAACTAAAAATTTGGAAGAAAATTAATTACCTGAAAGTCATGGCTTGGCTTCACTACAGTTCCTTCTCTGAACCAGGTAATTTTAGGTGTAGGAGTTCCTGTAACCGCAGTTACAAAACGTGCTGGTGAACCTTCTGGAACTGTTAGATCAGCCAGAGGACTCAAAGCGGGGGGAACTTCGGTTACTTCTGGAACTGTTAATGAAATGCAGAACAAATTAATTACACATCTTAATTAAGTTTAGAAATTGCTACGCAAAAAAAGGATAATAAAATCGAACTTTTTTTTTGATTAAATGAAAATTTGGTAACATTTTCTCCAGCAAACCTACATAGAACAAATTAATTACACATCTTAATTAAGTTTAGAAATTGCTACGCAAAAAAAGGATAATAAAATCGAACTTTTTTTTTTTGATTAAATGAAAATTTGGTAACATTTTCTCCAGCAAACCTACATAGAGCGCCAATAAAAACAAGAAGCTGTATGTTCTTCTAAACTTCACGTTATGAGTAGAATTTAAATTAAAGATGGAATAATTCAACAATGCAAGTGAAGATGGAATAAAATGTTTTTCAAAATGAAAATATTTGAAAAAGTTATTTGAAAAAAAAATTTAAAAATTTTTTTTTTTTAATTAGGATTTAAAGGCTTAATTTGAAAAACCCATTTCAACTTTCAAACTTTTAGACAACATTTTTTGATGTTATTCCTCTTCGCTTGTTTTTGGTATATATTTCCATTAGCTTAAAATTACAAGACATGATATTTAAGTTTAATTAGAAAAAAATCAGCCATATTGCTAGATTTTAAAGTTTTCAAAATTACTATTTTACCTTTAGTCATTTAATTTATTATTAGCATTTTACTTTGAAAGTTTTTTACTCCCATTTAAAAAGACAACTTAATATTATGAATTAAAACGATTACATTTACATATTTTGAAAGAAGTCCCGATGGCTTAAAGTATATATATATAATACTTTTTTTTGCAATCTTCTCTGAAATA
Source organism: Argiope argentata (assembly GCA_026289955.1). Taxonomy (NCBI): domain Eukaryota; kingdom Metazoa; phylum Arthropoda; class Arachnida; order Araneae; family Araneidae; genus Argiope; species Argiope argentata. Next base: position 3,882,273 of record JAOUZG010020842.1, read on the forward strand.
CTCGACGATGCTTAAATAAAATTATTGTAAAGAGATTCTCACCAATAACTCGAAGGTTGGCACTTGTGGAAGCTGTTCCTGCGGAATTGGTGGCAACGCATTTGTACTGACCCTCATCTTCAGGGAAAGCTTCCGATATGCGAAGGGTGAAGACGTCATTCTCCACAGACATTCGGAAATACCGCGATTGTTTCACTAAAATTTCACCTCGGAACCATTTGACTTGAGGAGCTAAAAACATTAAAATAAAGCGCTTTTGAAAAATAAGTTCTTTAAAAAATATACTACCTATCTTTAAAAATAGCACGCTATAAAAATTATCCATTTTATCTTTAAAGAAAAGGGTTTTCATCAAACATTAAAACAGAATTTATTAAACTATTTGCATTATTAAATTTTGAATCTTCATTTATTGAAGGAAAAGTAAAAGTTTTTGATAAAGGTAATTTAAAGATAATGATGCATTTAACTTGTTAAATATCAAATCAAAAAATATAGTCACGCCAGGTAAAGACAAATAATCGATGAAACAGAATAACAAGTTTTGTACATTGACAAACCTTTTAACCTTCTTCCCCGAATACACACAGAACGAAAAGAAAATGATGTTCGAGAATCGAAGAGGAAATGTAAAATACCTGGAGATCCAGAGAATCTGCAACGGAACACGGCCGGCTGGCTTTCTTTGACAGTCGCATCTTTCAGAGGCTCCACACATTCCGGAGCCTTCACATTTTTATCTGTCTTTTTGGGAGTGGCAGCTTTAGCTTTAGCGGATGGAGCCGCTAAACATGTAAGAGAAAAAATTCCAATGAATATCCAATTCTGAATTCCGACATTATACTTATATCTTTTTAAAAGCGTGAATTACAAGAAGTAGTTCTAGATCAGATGATCCATCTGTTTGAAATAGATTTATATTTAAGTTGCAATTTATATTTAAATTTTTCGGCATTAATTATAATATTGTATTAAATTAATGCAACAACTTAAGTATATTTTGTACAGTTTATATATATATTTAAGTATATATATTATAGTAATATAGTATATATAGTAGTTTAGTATATATAGTAATTAAGTATAAATGTTATAGTATATTTAAGTATATGTTGCGTTGTGAGACTCACCTTGAACCTGCACGCTGGCCTGGCAGCGGGCCTCCCCGATTTTGTTTATGGCGACGCACTCGTAGGACCCGCCGTCTTCGGCGGTAGCTTCCAAAATCATCAGAGTGTATTTATCCTCTTCTTCTAGAGTTTTATGCGTGATGTCTTGAACGATTTTCTTGCCATTCTGAAAAACGAACCTCCGTTATGCATGAATTTCGAAACAAGACTTTCATTCAATTCAGTGGGAGAATCAATTTTTTTTTAGCGTGAGAAAACTTGGCAGTTTCTATTATTTATAAATATTTGTATTTATATTTAGTGAGGTAACAGTTTTTAGATAAATAAAAATTTAAGATTCACTAGCAAAACAAAGTTATAATTTTCTCTTCGATATAAATGTTTAGATATTGGTAGTTAATATCCTAGAAATAAAAAAAAAACAATTTTGGAAAAAGTATAAAGCAATGCAACAATTATTTTTATTATTAAAATATAATTCTCTTTATACCACAAGAATTTCGCTGAATTAATAATTTCTCCAAAGGGATTATCATTTGTAAATGATCATTTAGCTAACGATAATTCGTAGAGATAATCATAACAACAATATCTTGAAATTTTATTAATCAAGATACTCATAAAAATGGGTAGAAATTACACTGTAATTAGAGTGAAAACGAGTTCGTTTTACATTTAACAAGTATATCAATGTAAAATGTACTATAGTTCTCATTTTTGACAAATTAAAAATATAAGAACCAGAACACAGCTAAGCGAGCATTTTATTTTGTTGAAATATTATGTCTACTTTTACAAATTTTGTTTCATTTTAGTCAGAACATGCACTCTGACACACATTTAACCAATTTTATAGTAAGTATTTCATAATAAATAAAATATTTCATATTTTATTTATTATGAATGTCTGAAAACTCTGATCTGTTTATTTTCAGAATGAATATGAAATAAGAAAATGTCTACAAGGAAACACAGAGGTTCCTTATTCTTAGCTGTTCATTTTCTGTATGAATTCATCATGTTCATACAGAGAATATGCGGTTTACTTTTATTATAATTTTTCATGAAACAGTTGTCCACGTTACATTTATCGATAACTGAACAGTACATCCCATACTTTAAGACATTAATGGAGCTCATTCAGTAATTTTAAAATTATTTAATGCCCTTTTAGGGGAAAAAACTTACTTTGAGCCAGTAAACATCCAGTGGTTTTGATCCTGCAATTATAGCGTCTAACCTGACAAGCTGTCCCACTTTGGCCGCTGTATCCTGGATGGTCCTCACGAAGCTGGGCGGAATCGTTCCTCGAACTTCTTCTTTGCGTTCTGCGATGGAATATTTCAAAGTATGAAAACAAAAAAAGAGGCATATCTATTGAGATTAATTTTAACAGACTCCACTTATGAATGAAAATAAATCGGAAAAAAGGGTAATAAAAAGGTATCCTTTTGTTTGATATTGTTGATAATTATGGTACATCTATTGCAGTGCGTAAAAGCCGTTTTAATTGGTCTTATGGCGGATGCGTATTACCCTAAGACCGAACTTCCAAAATTGTTAGCAGCCCAGAAACATGACCACAATACAAAAGCAACTGCCCGTGTATCGCACATGTTGTCTGTCTTATGAGCTTCCACCCCATACTCTCCCACCAGTGAGTCGGTGGTGAGACAAACGATGCATTTCCGCCAAGCATACGGCGAGTGTGTGTATCAGTTGGTGGTAGTAGTGTTGACTGTCGTATTGAATGTACCTGATGACTATTACTGCCAGTAGAGGGCGCTACATTAGCTTTATGAAGCTGTGTGCGAAGGTTTCTTATTCGAGGCCACTGATCACGTTCGGATCATCATCTGAGGGTTTGTAGCCGAGTAACATGACCACAATACAAAAGCAACTGCTCGTGCATTGCAGATGTTATCTTGCTTATGAAGCTTTCACCACAGTCTAAAGAAACGGGTGATTAAAAATTGCATATATGCTTTGTGGTTTGTGGTTAAGTGTGCAAGTATTAACTCAGCCTTAGAGGGTGTAATCTATGAATTTCAGTTTGTCTGCTGAGTAATTTTGAAATAGTATTACATAGGAAAATGTTACCTTCAACAACTAAATTGGCCGAACTCTTGGCAGATCCTCCTCTGTTTTCAGCTTTTACACTGAATACTCCACTGTCCTCCAGATACACTTCTCTGATGATAAGGGTGGATGTTGTATCAGTTGTCGTGATCTGTAAAAGGCATGCAGATTCACAATGGAGTGACCACTCAAAAAGTTTTTTTAGCAATTTTTTTTTTAAATTTCTTTTAGCAATTTTACAAAAATACACATATATGTTTTGTAGAAAGAAAACCTTTTAAAGAAAATTTTTGAATCTGCTTGCTGGCAAAAATTGGAACAATGAATCCCATATTGTAACCAGGACAAAAGATGCATTCAAAATAATGAAATATTTGGCAGGCACTCCGAAAAGTAACCTATATGCGAATGAAATGTAATTACCTGGAAGTCCTGAGAATCTTTAATGGGAAAGTTTTCTCTAAACCAAGTGATTTGGGGTGCTGGAGATCCTGTAAAAACGCATTCGAATTTTCCAGATTCCCCTTCAAAGGCACGGCATGGCTCGATTTTCTTAGTGAACATGGGAGGCTTTGTTTCGGGCTAGAGTAGAGAGAAACATTCGTTCATTATCAATCAAAATTCTAACGTAATTAGCATTAATATGTGAAACACACTAAATCAAAAGTGGAAAGACTTTTAACTATATCATAACAAAGGGAATATCAGAATTTTTTATAGATATTTTCCCCCTCTATTTTTATGTTGTTGCCATAGGCTTAATTTTTCAGAGATTAATAATATTCATTTAAATTAGTGTAGTGAATCGATTAACAATAATTACAATCAATCAAGTACATTAAAAATGATGCATGTAAAAGTCAGGTCTTGTCTATCGTGATCATGCAACACCATCACAAATCGATGCAATTTCATTTCATAAATGATTATAAAGTGAATAGAAGCGCGAATCAGACACTCACTACGACGCCGATGACTTTTCTTTCCTTCGTCACAGCCTTGTGCTCTTGCTCCCTCGTTTCGGTCACAGTTTTGTGGCGAGTTATTTCCAAGTCTCCTTTCTGTTCTTTTTGGGTTTGCTTCTGTTTTGAGACGTGGACTTCTTTGCCGTAGACAGAGCTCTCTTGCGGGGAAGACGGCAGGCGAGGCACTTTCACCTTCTGGCTGTCACTGCAAATTTAATAACGAATAAATGAATAGCGGTCCTAGAGAGGATTCTCAGATATTTTCTATACACAAACTAAATAATAATAACAATCCTCTTAAAGAATTAAGAACAGTATTTTTCAATAAGTTTTGTTCAGAGTGACATATTATTTGGCTAATAGAAATCCAAAACACACAAAAAACAGAAATTATTCCTTTAACTTTTGAAAGATTAAAATGCAAATATTTATCAAGAAGATACTTATCTATTCTACTTTATATGTATAGGTTTATGTGGATAAAATCAGGGGGAGGAGGAGACAAAATATGTATTTTTATTACAAAAGCGCTGATTGATACATACATTTCTGCTTGTTCTTGGTAAGTTTTAGCCAGATATAAGACTTGCGATTGTTCTTCAGTTCGCTTTTCTCCAGTAACCGGATCAATCTACAAGAAAACAAAACAAAAAAAACTCATAGCCATTTAAATCATTATGTATAGAAAGTAATACAATTTCTCCCAAAATAATATTGAATTTTGTTGCTAAATATCTCATTATTTACCAGAAGAAGCATATCCATAATGATACTTACATACATAGCTTCACTTTTGTATCGTTTGACTTCAGGAATAAGTTTTTTCGTGTCTTCTTCCTCTAGCCTTTTGATTTCTTTTACATGATCTCCTAAAGGATTTAATAATGAAATCAAATGTCAGGAAGGTTTTCTATCATTAGTTTGATAAAAAGGTATTGTGAATTAACGCACTGTGATTGAAATATAGAATTTATATCCGGAGTTGGCATCATATAATTATCTTTGTTTTAATTTGCTCATTTTTATTTAATTTTTGGAGCATGTTTTATTTATTTCTGTTATTTTTTCCGATATTATTTAAAATAAAGTAGGTACCTTCACATAACAAATGGAAAAAAACACTAAAATATATTTAAAAAGTTTAAATAATCCTAAATATATATATATATATATATTTAGAAATTTTAGAACAAATTATATTAGAAATTTAGGAGTTCATCATTGCCAAGTAATAAAAGAGAAAAAACTACTATTAGACCAAAGGTATTTCGATTATAATGTTTATTTGCTGGAATATTGAGTAAGGTAACGATAGTTTAAATTTGATTCGCCATTTAATCAATAAGAATAATCAATAAGAATTGGCGTACCTTCTTCGTCTTCTTTTGTTTGCCATACATTTATTCGAGTCCCCCCTGGAGTGAGTTTTTCTTCAAATACTTTTTCCAGTTCGCATTCTGTCCTAACTTTCTGATAGGATTTGATTTCAGCATCGTACCAAGCTAAAATTATAATTTATAAGATACATTAAATAGAAAACACATTAGGGATTTAACCTGCATCTTCCGATTCCATAAGTGCATTTCAGAATTACTTCACAAAAGCTGCAATTTTCAAAAGAGTATACAGAATTAACAGAACTTTTGCAGTTTGATATTAGAATTGATTTTTGTAAATTTATTTTCATACAAGGTTTTCCAAAAACAATCGAAGCAATAAAGAAAAATATTCAGAAAATATAAAAAAATTATTCTAGAATCAGTTTAAAATATTAAAATATGCTGTATTAAAACAAGAAAGCAAACAAAATGTCACAACAAAAGATTAAAAAATAATTTATAGAGCAATAAGCTCACCAACCTTAAGGTGTCCAATTACTATGAAATTTTATTGCATGGCCTAAAGTTTTTTTAATCAGCAATATATAATAAATACTGTTAAATGAAAAAATAATGACAGAACAGTCAAGGTATACTGCAGTGGCAATCAGCAGTAATTCTGATACTCAAAGCTGTTCTGTCACCAACTTGTGTAAATTTTGCATAAGTTCACAAAATATTTATAGTATTATGATAATTTATGTATCTTCATCTAAAAGATTAAAAACAGAATTAATTTATAATATTATAATAATTTATAAATTTTTATATAAAAAACTAAAAAAAGAATTAAAAAATTATTTTCTGATTCAGTAATAAACTAATCATCAATTGATGGAAGTGGGGAAAAATGTATTTTATCTTTTAGATACATTTTGATACTCTCCCATATAAAAAAAATATTGGTTAAGGAAAGATTACTTTCAGAAAATTCTTTTAAGTAAAGAATTTAACGATCATCTATTAATGAAATATACTTAAAACACTTACAAAATTAGCAAAGATAAATTTTATGTAATACAATGTAAGATAAGCAATATAATTTATTGAAGTATAAAAGTTTTCTTACAAATAGCTTTTTCTTTAGAATTAATGTAAAGAAGAATTAGTTGAATCAGTTAAAAGTTTAATCATGCAAAGCCATGCAAAACAAACGAAGACACATTGTTCTGAATAAATTTCATATCCCGGAATCCATTCATGATTTATAATTTAAGATCTTGTCAATCATTTCAATAATGGGTTTTCGTATTCAAAAAAAAAAATCCAAACTATCATTTTTTATCCATAATTTCTTTCATTCCATAACTCTCTTAGATTCTGTAAAAAGCATGATTTAAACAATGTGTATTCATTTGTTATTAAAAGCAGTTAAAGCAGATAGACCATACCTATTGTTAGGCGGTGCTTTCCATTTCAGCAAGTGGTTTCTTCAAACATCGGAACAATGAAGCATATATCTTCCAGCATCATCAAGTGAGTATTGCGAAGTAAGCTTTGGCGTTTGTTTATTTTATTAACACACACGAATGATTTCATTTGAAAAATTTTTGACGTTAGTGTAAAATACTTTCTAATCGTTACGATAAAGCATTAGTGTTGTTGTTTCAGAAGTACAGGTAAATTTTTCATGCTTTGATTACAAAGTTTGCTACAGGTCTGATAATGAAAACAAAAGCTCATATATAAAGCATATGTTAATTATAAGAATAATAATTAAGTATATGTTAATTCATATTAGATATCTGTTTATAATGTGTGATATACACATATCAGAATTAATCAATTATAAGTCAGTTAAAAGCGACTAAAAAGCAAAAATTAGTAGCATATTATATTTTAGAAGCATTTTTAAAAAGATTTAAATAAGAATTCTATTAGAGAGTTGAAGAGAAAAGTGCTTAGAAAATTTGACAGAAAAAATGAATTAAAAATTAATTTTAGATAAATGATTGTAAGCAAAATTATCAATAATATATTTAGTAGATATTTAAAAGTGAAAAATTACGAAAAATCCATCGCTGGTATTAACTATCACGCTAACATTTCTAATAAACTCAAGAAAATACTTTAAATGCTTTTTCCATAGTAAATATATTTTGCAGCTCATTTTTCTGTATTAAACTATACAGAAAAAGAAAAAAAACTTACGCCTTGGAGAATTTTTAAGAACAACTCTGTAGTCATCATGCCTTGGTCTCACTTCTAATGTGGTCCAACAGTAGGCTTCGCCCATTCCATTACGAGCAAATACTTCGACTTTACCTTGATCGTATTGCCTTGATTTGGGAATGTCTAAGTGGTAAATGCCGTCATAGGTCAATTTATAACGAGATCCCTAGAGGCAAGGCAAGAAACGTTATTTTTATACCAGGTGTAAAATGAAACATTACAATTACAGAAAATTCATCACATAATGAGGAAAAAAATTGTTTTGGACTAATATAATTTAACAGGCATGATTAATGAAATGTATACAGGATTTTAATGCATCAAGCTCTAAATTAATCCTCTATAAATTAATTTATACTATTTGTAGTATAAGTATTTTTAGATATTAACAAAGTAGAATCATAACCGCTTCGTGATGACAGGATTTGCATTTTGAGTAACATTTTTACATCCTAAGCCGATAGTTTACAATATGCAGTAATGAAATGTAGAGTTAAAATTACGAACTAAATTCAAATAATAATAATAATAATGTCACCTGCGCGATTCAATTAAAAAAATTAAGTAAGTAATAAGTAATTTTATAAACTGCAACAAAAGCTTTCGATATTTTGGTTGAATGAAAACATGAAAATATATTTGCTGGATGTGGCGCTGCGATCAACGCTTACATTGAAGTAGAGTGAACTGAGAAGAAAACAGAACTGTTCTAATAAAAAGCGCGTGCAGTAGTTTTGGTACCGCAGTGATCATTGTAAATGTTTTCGTGTTTCTTTTCGTTTTAGACTACAAGTAAAAGTCTGTTTTAAATAAATTATTTTTGTAGAGCGGTGTATATGCTGATTGAAATAATACACACACCACCACACTGGACATTAATTTTGATATATTATAAATACTGACAAGACAAGTACCAATCGCTTTTTTTAGTTTCTCAAGTGCTATGAATTAATTAATATGCTATAAAAATTGCTATCAATAAGTTGTAGACCAATTTTGAGCAACGTTTATGTGGAGTAATGTATTTAAACGTGTTTCTCAATCACATAAAATAAGCTGAGCGAATAGAATTAGATTTCTTTTTTGCTGTTGAACTAAAATAGAATAAATGATGGCATCTTACAGGTCCGATTGTTTTTCCGTTTAGAATCCACATGAGTCTCGGCCTCGGATTTCCGATGACTCTGCAGCAGAACTTGGCCCATTCTCCTTCGGTGACTACTTGGGGCTCAGGTTTCATTACAAACATTGGACGACATTTCTCGGGTGGTACCTCTTCTTCCGTTATTACTCTGCAGAAGAGTATTTTTAAAAAAATATTATGATTTTTTTAAAAATTTTCATAAACCGTTTTTATTAGTAAATTCCTTTCATTTTTAGTTTTACTAAATTTTTAATTTCCTAAAATACAAAAATAAAAATTATTGCTGGAATATGTTTGAAACAATAGTTGCAATATCATAAATTATGGTATAAAAGTTACCAAATCAATAAAAAAAAAGCTGAAAATTTTTATAATTTATATGACAATTGGATATTTCCTCTGCTAAAATTTACAAAAGAGAATCCCCATAGCTAAAATTTAAAATCCTCTCCATTTTTTAAATATAATATAGAAAATAATCAGTGCAAACGAACAAAGTATGTAGCATTAAAAAATGTCAGTAAACAAATAATGATTCGAGATTAAAATTTTAGATTCTTTCATAAATTTCAAAGCCCTGATTATTTTTGATTCTTTTCAATTTTTTAAACGTTTTTTGTTGTTTAAAAAATGCAATTTTTATTCAGAACTTAATAATAAACTATTATAGTGCACAATAATCATAACTTTAACTGTCACAGTGTTCGATGGTTATGAAACGTAACGTTAAATTTTCAAAGTAAGAAACGCATACCTCTGCCAGGATGCTTCCATCTCAGCAATCTTCTGAACACCAGCTTCCATAGATTTCGGAAGTTGCGTTTTATATTCCAGTAGTCTTTGGGCTGAAAATATTTAACCACGAAATGAGCTCATTTTCAAAGGGAAATAAAAACGCGGAATCCTTAGGGGCAGTCAAACAAATATGGCTGCCTTTTAATTACTTAGTTATGACACATACCTTTGACTTTAAGAGTCGTCTTAGTTATGTCTTCGCCGTAATCGTTGACAGCCCGCGCAGTGTATTCGCCAGAATCTTCGGCATACACATACAAGACGTCCAAAGCGACGAAACCAAAGTCATGAGTTGTCTTGAAACGATGGCCTAGTGGATTTAACAAGAAACGAAATCAAAAATTTTCCCTTGACATTTTTAAAACAAAAGAAAAATTTGACATATCTTTTGAAATGTCTAGAGACACAAATAGGGCTGGTAGAAAAAAAAATTTATATAATATTTTTTTCTACAAAATTATATCCGAATGCTCCCCATAAAGGATAATAAACTTAAAAAATAACTTATATTTTTTTAAAAAGAGAGAGAATGCTTGATAGACAATTTTGCTACATTTCTTTTTAATTTCTGAGATATTTTATATAAATTTCAATTGTATTACTTGTAGTCAATATCTTTAACGGCATAAGTTTTAAGGACCAGTATTTTAACTATTAAATACATATTATCAATCGACAAAATATTTTATATAGTGTGGTGAAAGTTTCATAAGCCAGATAACATTCCAGAGACACGAGTAATTACTTCTGTCTAGTGACTATGTTACTCGGTTCCAAACCATTACGTTGAGAGTTCGATCCCATTATTCCTCCACATTGATCCGGACGTGATACGTACCATTTCTCCAAAAAAGGTAGCGATATCAAATTAAAATCTTTACTCCCATTTTGCCTTTTTAAAACAAAACATAATTTATCACGGCATCAATTATTCAAATCATTAAACTTACTACTCTATTGCTTGTTCGGTTATTAATTGATTCACTTTAATAGCATTCATTGAAGGCATCTTCTGTTAAGACTAGTTGACTTTTTAAAATAAGGAAACTTAAATTAATCATTAGAATTTCTGCCCTTATTGTTCCGATGCAAAATAAAGCGGGTTCAGAGTTTCCATTCACCTGATTTGAGAGGCTTTCCATTGTGGTACCACTCCACCCTGAGCTTGGGATCGTTGACAGGCTCCAGTTTGCATTCAAAGTGCGCGCTGTCTCCCTCCTGGAGATTTTCCTGGGGTTGGATTTGAGTCATGAATTTGGGGGGCATCGGAACGAATTCTTCCGGCGGAACCTCTTGCTGAGGGGGGAAGTCCAGTTCTCTGAGTTTGTCGGCAGACATGCCCTCAGGTAACTGCGTGTCCATTATGATATCACGTTTGCCTACGGGAAAAAACATTATTAATCTGTAATTCATTGAGGCTTAACTAACTAAGATAGACAGAAGCATCAATAAAAGCTAATACCCTCGAATATACTTCTGTAATAGCTATAGAACAACACTTTTTTTTTTTACTCAAGTTATATTAGATTTCCAATTAATTAAGCAAGGAAAAAAAGATTGACAATGGAATGATTTTTTAAAGGAAAAAAATTTGAATAAAATGAAATATAAATTGTTTCAACGTACTTTTGATTTTCAGAACTGCTCTAGTGGTATCTTGGCCCCATTTGTTAGTGGCTCTGCACATGTATTCACCAGCATCCCTGGGAAACAACCAATCAATATCCAGCACCACAAAGCCAAAGTCGTCAACTGTGTGAACCCTGGTTCCTGAAATCAAGAAAGGCCCTGCACTTAGTGTTTATTCATAAAGGATTATTATATCGTACTAGATATTTGAAAAATTCTTTAAAAAAGGACTTAGTTCAAATGATGGCATAAAGTATCCGAAAAATTGACTTATTGCTTGACGTTTTACTGTTTACAAGATGTCTTTCAAAATGATTGTCATTTATTAGACTTCAACTTATATGGGCAATGCTTTCACAGGTTCGATTGATCGTCGGTCACACCCATTTCACACGCAAACAACTTTATTTGGTGAAGGATGTCCCAAATGTACAACGTGCCAAGTTGAATTTACTGTTCATTCATATAATATCAGAATGTCCAGTTTTTAATTAGCTCCGAATACGCTTTTTTAATACATCATCTGCCGGCTTGCTGGCACAGAGGTAGCGCGTCTGCCTCGTGTTCTGGAGGTCCCGGGTTCGAGTCCCGGTTCGGGCATGGTTGTACCTTTGTGTGCTATCTGTGAGATGAGTGAATGTGCCCCCCTGTAAAAAGGGGCTGTGCAAGCGTATGTGTGTGTGTTTCATCTTCATATGAGCTAGAAGTCAGACTTTTGCCCTCGGGTGCTCAGGGGTTCATACCCTCAGAAGCTACTGCACCCCTCTTTCCGCGGTAAAAAGCGGACACGACATCATCATCAATACATCATCTTCGAGTATCAGTAATTTAGTTGGGAGAAAGCCTCATCATAACATTTTTACATTTCTTAAAAATATTGGATTTTATCCTCTTATTTAAATACCGCGTTTTTATATTTTTAACCGTGTTTAGTACAGTGAAAATTACGTATTTTACAATTTGTATCTCATTATGGCTGATATTTTTTTTCATCTAATCCTTTGATTAATCGTTCCCACCATAATATTGGCGCAGCATGGCCAAAACTGGCTCTAGAGTCATAAAAAAACCAAACTATTCAATTAACTAGCTAACTAATTTTCACCGGTAGCAAAAGTTTTGGTACATGACTTATCCACCAGGAAAGTAAGTATGACGAACAGGATTATAAATTAATTTTTCAGACAATACCAGGTCACGAGCATTGGCTATTCTTAACATTTCAAGATTCTGCAGCCAATGAATTAAAACTCATTTATGGACACAAATCGCACAAAAAAACCCATTTAAAAAATCAGAAAAAGAACAATATAATAACTCTTTTATAGTTGTGTGGTGAATGCTATTCATATATATACCAGCCAACATCCCTCGGACAGAAGTGTACTTTTGGCCCAACGGATTTGGTACTGGACTACCAACCTAAAGGTATGGAGTTCGGGCCTAGCGCTCTCCGCTACATTCCTAAAATGGTGACCCGGACTTCCGACCTTGGATAAACGCAGCTTCGCTCCAACTGTCGTGGCGCCCTCTATCAGCGACTCAATGCTTTAGACGCGCATTAAAATACGACAAGTTGCTCATCACCACCAACCTTCGCACGTAGCTTCATTCAACTGTCATGGCGCCCTTTATCAGCGACTCAAAGCTTTAGACGCGCATTAAATACGGCAAGTTGTTATCGTTCGCAAGCTTCACTGGAGAGATACTCTGTGGTGAATGCTATTCATATATATACCAGTCAACATCCCTCTGACAGAAGTGCACTTTTGGCCCAACGGATTTGGTACTGGACTACCAACCTAAAGATACGGAGTTCGGGCCTAGCGCTTTCCGACACACCCTAAAGTTGCTAACATTTTAATATGCATTTATACATACCTGACGTTAAGGGTTTTCCGTTTAAGAACCACTCCACTTTCATCGTCGGGTCGCCCACGGGTTCCAGTCGGCATTCAAAGTGAGCAGATTCCCCTTCGACCTTGTTCTCCAGATTCTGAATCTGCGTAATAAATTTGGGTGGCAGTTTGCGATCGTCGTCAATAATGATTTCTTCCGTTCGGTGCATTGCTTCTTCGAGCCTCTGGAGACTCTCTGTGCCAGATCGCCATTCAGTGGGCAGCTGTGGTTCCATGATGATCGAACCTTTGGCTAAAAACATTCATAAGAAATGGATTTTAGAACAAATCAATAAATCAGGATAAAGCAAATCAATACATCAGACATATAAATGTAATAAGTTAGCAATGACGTGGTAAGATGTTACAAGCTCTATATTCATAACCATCACGGCGTTTACGGGTAACAATAGGTAATTAATGAATTAATCACATATAACATCTATATATATATTAAGAGAATTATAATCTACTATAAAAATATAAATGAAATTTTATTTGGAAAATAATAATGTCAATACTTCATAAAAAGCCCAAATACAATTTTTTTAAAGAAAAAACATTTAAACTTATTGTACTCATTATATATAACTATAATTTAAACTAAGTTTAAATTATAAACTTAATAATTTAAATAATGGTTTGATACATAATATTCAGTAAAATTCATAAGTTAGTTTACACACTTTTTAAACCAAAGGAAATATTTGAAAAAAATCACAAATATGTTACAAACAGTACAATGGAATAAATCGGTGTAAAACAAGCCATTCACTACAAAGACTCTCTTACCTTTGACTGTAAGTTTGCAGCTAACACTAGCTTCTCCATAAGCGTTCGTAGCTTTGCACATGTACACCCCGGCGTCTCTGGAGAATACTCCGGCCACTTCCAGAATAACAAAACCAAAGTCGCTAATGGTTTTTACACGGGTTCCTTATTGAAGAAGAAAAAACACGATTATTGTAAAGAGTGTTTATGTAGTTTTTTTCCTCCCACTGTCAGCGACGAATAGGGGAACGAATCAAATTTCGAACTCACCCGTGATCAGCGATTTGCCGTTATGGTACCATTCCACCTTCATTGTGGGGTCGTTGGCTGGTGTGAGTTTGCACTCGAAGTGAGCGAGAGTGTTCTCGGATAGCGTCAGATCCTGAGGTCTGGTGAGGAACTTGGGCGGCTGCTGCACCTCCACATCCATCCACTGCTCAGGAATGCGGGCAGAGGAAATGTCTTCAAATCGAGCTATCTTCTCCATGCTTTCCATTCCCGATGGTAGCTGGGTGTCCATGATGATACTGCGTTTTCCTGCAATACAAATACGCAATAATTGATTTTCAGAGTGCTTTGATAACGTGAGAATCTTCATTCAATCTCATATTTTAAGGGTATATGAATAATTAGAGAGATTCGCATATTAATAAAAATGAAATGAAAAAAAAAATTTAATTAACTTTTTAATTGTAAATTTTAAGTTATCACGTGAGAACATTATTATTTTTAAGTCATTATTTTCCTTAAATAATTTAAGTTATTTACCAGTTTAACCGGTTGAAACAATAGCCAGACTCTACGGGTCTCTATCCCTCTCTCTATATATAATGATAATTTTTTCTAAACTTTCATTTTTTAATTTTTCTAGCTGGCAAACAAAGTTTCGGAGCTCGATTGACTTTGAGATGAAATAACAATTATGATGTCATATCATAGTTCTACGTCAATCTTTTAAAAATGCATCTGAGAACAAAGAAGCATGCATAATAATAACGCAATTATGATAAAAGCAGATAAAAATATTTTTTGCCCGTTAATTTCGGAAACATCAAAACTTCCTAACCAGAACAACATAATGTTCTCATATGATAGTACATTGTGCTATATAATTACCAACATAAAAAATTATGACAATTTTTTCATAGATATACAAAGTTAAAAAATTCCAAAAAATTTCAGAAACAACAAATAAAAACTCCTTTTTTTAAGTGATAAGAAAGATGCATATTGACTGAAAGAAAATAATTTTTTAATTATTTCAAATATTTAATGACAATATTTTTAAAATGTCATTAAAAGCTGCACAGAATTTGAAATTTATACATTTGAATAATTGAAATAATTTCTACAAATGTTATAAAAATTCATAACCCTATGAAAACACTAAAATTAAAAAATTGGGATTAATCAAAAATCATCTTAGAAGTTTATAAGATTATGAGATTAGTTAATAAAATAAACCGATTGTTACCGATAAGCTTTATTGAACATTTAATCGATATTAACGATAATTACCAGAGCATTTCAATGTGCAAGTAGTAACAGCCTCTCCAACTTTATTGATGGCTCTGCAAGAATAAAGTCCGCTGTCTTCTGGATAGATCGGACTGATCTCCAACACCACGAAACCGAAATCATTGATGGTTCGAATTCGAGTGCCTGGGGAAAAAATCGGAAAACCAATTAATTTCTGAGAATAATGAGTCCCTTTGTCACAAGTATTTATGAATTACTTGAGAGGAAATCAGAATTTAAACAAAATACTACAACATTAAAAAGCGTAAAAAGGCAGATAATAAGCTTCAAATAAGCGTGAAAGAAATTCATGGAAAAATCTGTTTCTGAACGAAGTTAAATCTACTACATGAACAAATTAAAATATTTTCTCAATTCGATAATAGTTTAAAAGTTCTTTGAAAGTTTAAATTCATTTCTACGCTATTAGCAGAAGATATCAAACAATGTCTATTGTTCAAGTTGTCGTACTATTCGATAGTCTGAATGCTGGTCCATGTCGTAAAGATATCTGAATAATGTTTTTGGATTTTCAGTGTTAGTACAGTGTGATCTTAAAATTTAGAGCAAAAGGGAAAAAAGGAATGAGCTCCTACCTGCTTTGAGAGCTTTGCTGTTCTTATACCATTCGACCCTAAGATCTGGATCGTCAGTTGGTATAAGTCGAGCTTCCAAGTGAGCGTTCTCTCCTTCTCGCAGATCGGTGACGTTTTCCAAAGGCACCGTGAAACGAGGAGCTTCCAGATGTACTTCCTCGGTGTATTCTGCGCGGGATCGGTACAGATGCTCCTCGATCTCCATGATGCGGCGATTGCTGTCGGCCATCTCCTTCGGAATTTGGGGATCCAGAATGATGGATGCTTTGGCTGAAAATGACATCGACGCTCTCTCAGAAAATGCGCAACAATGAATACACATCAGAGGAAACGTTTTTAGGCAGCATAATACGTTGATTATTTTAAAAAAATTCACGATAGTTGATAGTTATTATAATATGAAATTCAATAAATATGATAGCGATTATGATATGATTTTAAAACATAGTTTTTAAATAACCGATTCCGTCAAAAGAATTAGATTTACTTTATCGAAATAGTTTTTGTTACAGAAACAATAAAAGCAAGGATAAACGTTAAAAAGTTACTTTATACTGTTTAATTTGTGATATTAATCATTAAAAAAATTCATTCATCATTAAAAAGCTATTTTATATTGTTTACCATAGGATCGTTTTGCTCAGTGTAAAATTGTATATGATTTATAAAATGAGTATACACTTACATCGGCATGTCAAGGTTGCCTTTGTGACGTCAGTGCCATACTTGTTGGTAGCTTTGCATGTGTACTCCCCACTGTCTTCGCCGTAGCAATACAAGATGTCAAGAATGACAATACCGAAATCATGGAAAGTTCTGAAACGATGTCCTGGAAGAAAATTAGAAGTGGATTTCAATTTCTATAGTACCATTAGAATTTCCAAACTTCAAATATAAAACACAGTTTTAAAATTCTTAATTAATCATTTCAATTATTTAAACTTAAGTGCGAATGTCTAATTTAATCGTAAATCAAATTATAATAAATAATAAGATACATTAAGTCGTTTAACTTCAAAACATACTGTGCTCAAAATCACACAAAAATTCATTTACCTGCGCTCAGAAGTTTTCCGTCGAAATACCACTCAACTTTAAGGTTGGGGTCATTTATTGGCACCAAATAAGCCTCAAAGTGAGCACTCTGTCCCTCAACAAGAGTCGTGATATTTTTAATGTGCTGCGTGAACTTAGGAGCATCGCGCACTTTAGAGTCTATAGATATTTGCGATTTGTAAAGAGCCTGAGATCCCTCCAGCTCGGCGATCTTCTCCAAACTCTGAGGTTGCAAAGTATCTCGGAAGATTTTACCATGGCCTGAAATTAGGAAAATAAGTAGGCAAAATAAAAACCTTGTCCAAGTTTCACTCCACAAATATAAAAATTATGATTAGTTTTCTAGAAAATTAAATACATTGTACACTTTTAATATTCTTATAGGATTCATATGCTAATTCTCCTCTTAATAAAAATAACTGGTATTTATTAGTCCTTTTTCTACATTTTGCTCAACTGGGATGTTACTTCAATAATTAACGCAAGGTTTTAAAATTTAATACTTGAACATATCGCGTAGGCTGAAAATAGGATTTTCACATACCTGTACATTCAATAGTGCAACGTGTTGTGTCAGAGCCAAATTTGTTGGTCGCTATGCATACGTACTCTCCGGAGTCTTCAACGTGGACAAATGAAATGTCCATAACTACGTAGCCAAAGTCGCTTAAAGTCTTAATGCGTGAACCTGCAAATCGGAATTAAAGAATCAGATGTGAGCCATTTCAAACCCGTAATCGGATGCTGAAGCAATGCAGAAATGGAGATATTACAGAATACAGAATTTTTTATGGAGCTCAACTTTAACCATTTTAAAACAAAATAAATTTAAATACAACAAAAGGGTCGTTTTTCTCTCAAAAAATATACAATTATTTCCCATCAGCTTGCAGTTGTTTCAAATTCAAATAATGAATCAAAAATAGAATCATACTTACTATGCCTCATAGGCACTCCATTGTGGAACCATTCAACCTTCATCGCTGGGTCGCCAACAGGTATGAGGTGGCATTCGAAGTGAGCACTCTCTCCCTCTTTCAGACCAGTGAGGCTTCGAAGTTGCGTTGTGAATTTAGGTTTCTGTCCTTGCAACTTATCAACGCATTCTAATTTCACGGTTATCTCAGCTCTTCCCCACTTGTTGGTGGCTCTGCACGTGTACTCGCCAGTGTCCTCAATAACAACCCCCAGAATCTCGAGCACCACCATTCCAAAAGCATGCACGGTTCTAATACGATGGCCTGTTCCAAAAAAAGGAAATATATAAATGTGTTATCATTTGATTTTATGCTGTTTCTATGCAACCAATTTTGCACTCTCGTAAAATATGTTTATTCTTCAAACTAACTCTTTTGCTACTTTTTAAGAAGATAAAAACGAGAGAATAAGCCATTCAATATTTTATTTAGCTTTTTTAAAATTTTAGATATTATAATTCATTATTTGCCAGGTAAAAAATATATTACTTTATAGGTACACTTATGGATTATAAAATAAAGTAACACAATAAGGTACAAAAGTGCCGATGTTCAAAATTCGGAACACATCAACACAATTTTGGCGCCTCTCCCAAAGAAAGATTATCAGTTAAAAAGTTTATTTAGAAAGAAGGGGATACAAATCGCATCTTTTACATCCCTACATAAGAATTCTGTCAATTTCAGTCAAGTACCTAGGATCAGATATTCCTTCTTCAGAAGTAATTCAAGGGGAGGATAACTCCTCTCGGATTTCTAATTCGTTTTTTTTTGTTGTTGTTGTTAATCAACAGCAAAGGGGTAACGATCTGCAAGAGAATCCACGGGCCGCTCTACTTTCTGCTTAAGACAGTCAAAACCTACACGCATTCTCTTTGTATGCAACATCTAGGTCTATGATGCTATTAAATACTATTTGACAATTTTCAGAGTTATCTTCTAAAAACAAAGTCATAATTATCTTCATTGTCAAAATCAAAGATATTTTTTTAACTTTTATAAGATTCTGAACATTTTATAATTAATTATCATACTTAGTATTAAGGATCAAAGGACATTTTAATATGACGATCTTGTACTGTAATTGGGACTTATGGACATTTTGTGCATTTAATATTTTTATAAAGACCTTCCCAGGAAAAATTGAACAATAAGGAAGAAAAGGACACCTTACCTGCTTTCAGGACTTTTCCACTGAAGAACCATTCTACTACCATAGTCTGGTCACCAGCAGGGGCAAGCGTGGCTTCGAAGTGTGCTATGTCACCCTCGGTCAAATTGATCAAATTCTGGAAGCGTGATGTAAATACAGGTGGGTGTCCCTTCTCTTCGGTCTCAGCTTGATCCATTGGTCTCAAAAGAGATTCCTCGAGGGTCTGGATGCTCTCCAAACCTTTCTCTCCTTCTGGGTGGAGGGTTCCTTCATAGATCGATCCTTTAGCTGGAATGTGAACAAGAGGCTAAGTACAACACCTTTTCACAAGAAAAGCAGCCACATATTTATTTCAATACACAAATTGTTTCAATGGTTTATAATTCTAAGTATTAAATAAACATTTTTTTAATTCAATAAATGACGTGGAGAGAGAAATAAAAAATATGGATATTTCTATATTTAGCAGCAGTTAAAATTTGTAAATAAAAAGAAGAATGTTCAATCTATATATTTTAAACTTATTTTTAAAACCAAAAAAAATATTTATTTGATTTTTTTTTCATTAATATATTTTTTGTTGCATTTTATACTAATTCAATCTCATGCAGCCGCCATACAAAGAATATTTTTGCAATTGTATCTTTAGTCAATTTATTTTAATGTATTGAAATGTTTAACACGCAAAACAATTCGCATAAAATTCTTTTTAAGACAGGCTTCCAATAAAAACAACCATTCTTATTATTTTATTTATTACTCAGCGCAGCCCTCTCAATTCTTTGGAGCTTAAATTTATCTACATTAACTGCTTCAAGGAGTTAATTCTACGCCAGTGCATAGCAATGGAGAAAAGGAAGAAGTAATGGGAAAAGGTATAACAGATACTTTGAGTATTAGAAGAAACTGAAAAGATATAATTATATATTTATTTCATTTCATAGCGTCAAGATTGGCGATGAATTGTGAAAAAGGAGATCATAACCCTGCCAGTGGCATGGCGATGCTATATCTAGCTTAGAATATCCTTTGATAACTTCGTCCCCTTTCTGATCAGTGAGAGTAAATGACGGCAAGCGTAACACACCAATGGTCTGTCACCATGGCACCATCTAAAATGTCCTCCGGAGTATCGGTATCTTGTCCTCCCGGGAATCGTTTTCTATGTTCCCTTCACTCTTGCTAAGATATTACGAAAAATAGTTATTTTTATAAACTGCAAAATTTCCCGTTTATATTAACATTAAAAGATGCTTATCTTTTCAAAGATAATTGGGGGAAAATATTAGACAACACATTTTTCAAGGCATTAGTTTGAAAATGATAGAATTACATCTTTATTGCTAGTTAGAAACGAACGGGAATTATTATTATAAATTAACTACAATATACCTAAAAGTAGCAAGAAATAATGTATTATTAATTTTTGAAAATACAAAATTTATTTACTCCTCACAATTCAATGAAATCATCAGCTCTATTTACATTAAAAGAAAGAAAAGAAAAAGCTGCAGTCGAACATACCTATGCAATGGATGGTAGTGGAAGTAAAAGCTTCTCCCATTGCGTTATATGCCCGGCACGTATACACGCCGCTGTCTCTACCCCACATATCCGTAGATGCCAGAACCACTTGACCAAAATCGTTTGTGAGTTGGAAGCGAGTTCCTGCAGAAAGAATAGATAAATTAATTACATGTGAATAAATAACTTCTATTAGAAGTGTAAGTACTCTGAAGTGCATTTTAGCTTCTTATTTTTCCTAATTTACATTCTCAAACAACAATGACGTATAAAAACCTTTTTGTAATATCATTGTTAGTATATAATTTTTTTTAAAAAAAATAAGAACTTTTTTTTGCATATTAAAGTGGCTTTAATTCTTTCATTCCGAACGAAGGAAGGAATTCCGATTCAAAAGTTCCTTTAATATTTCATGTGCTAAAGCTTTGTAAGGTATCGAAAACAAAAAACTAATTTTATCTCATATATGTATATAGATCCTTACCCAGACTAAGAGGTTTTCCATTGAAGAACCATTCAATGCAGAGTTTTGGATCAGCTGCAGGTTCCACTCTGCAATCCAATCGCAAACTTTCACTTTCGTTGACCGTATATTTTTCTTGCAAAGGCACAACAAAGTAAGGTTTGGGATATTGCATCTCTTTATCGTCAATGTGAGTCTTCATAAAAAATATATATAAATATAAATATCATTATCCAATATTACACACAAATGTGAAAACATTAAGCAAAAATACGTTTAATAAAAGACATGGAATAAAGGAAAATTTTAACAAAATGTATTCAAAATATACAGATTTCAGAATAAAAATGTAAAAAATCCTCACCTGGTACTTAGAGAGGTACATCTGTTCAACTTCACGAACCTTGGAAAGACCCTCTTGTCCCATTGGATGAGTAGTTCTCTCGATGACGTATTCCTTATCTGAAATTGAAAAGTATATCCAGTTTATCAAGATATGTCGATATATTTTCGAAACAATAAGTAACATTTTTTTTTATTTTAAAGACATAAAAATGTGCACATAAAGAGGAATGTATACAGTTGACAATAAAAATTTTAACAACAATTAATTAAGAAAGGCATAAGACTAAAATCATGTTTAACATTTCGAATTCCATAATTAATAAGAATAAAAAAATCTTTCTAATTACTTAGAACCTTTTTAAGCCTCAACTTGGAGACTACAGTAATCTCGTAAAGGCAATAACGTATTAAAACTTTAGTTTATCTATTACAAAAAAACAGCTATCACTCAGAAAAAAATTTACCATCAATAATTTTCAAGGATCCAGTTGTAACTGCTTCTCCCTTGTTGTTTGTTGCTTTGCATGTGTAAATGCCTGCATCTTCAGCCAAAGTGTGAGAAATGTCCAAAGTAAGATATCCGAAGTCCTTGCTTGCAGTGAAGCGAGTAGCTATAAAAGAAAAAATGAAGAAAAATGAAATTGGGTTATTTCATAAAATGCACCATTGTAATCAATCAAAGCTACTTTTATTTCGATAGAAAATTACAAATTTAAAAACAAGCTAATTAAAATTAAATCCAAGCAAAAAATACTGCGAAACTGAAACTGAAAAAACAAATAATTAAATAAATTTAAAAATTAAATTTTCGTGAATTTATCCATACAAATCTGTTTTATTTAGTGAAATTATTGAAAAATATTAACTCAAGTGAAATAAATTCTGATTGAAACTTAATTTTAAAATCAATCAAGTAAGAACATTTTACTCAGAATGGAAGTTGTAGCAGTTGTTGTTTAAGAATTTGACACTGAATTCTAAATTGTAATAATAATTATTATTATTTTTACTTTTATCTCTATTCAAGATAATGTATAACTAAATAGTTTTACATTCGGCGATTGTATGTTGTTGCATCTTATTTTAAATGTAAATCAGCTATTAAATTAGCATGGGAAAAGGGGGTTTGTGGGAATGAAATTTTTTTAAAGAAACACTCCCAAAAAATTCAACATTACACAATAAAAACAATCATCAAAAAACTTATTCTTTTTGAGTACTATGATATTTATTAAGTTCAACCAAACTGGTATAGTAATGTGATCGTTCTTACCAGCCGGCAATGGTTTTCCATTAAGCAGGAACTCAATTTTCAGTGTCGGATCCCTGTAAGGTTCTACTCGGCACTCAAAGTGAGCCGGCTCTCCCTCCTTTAATTCTATGTTGTTCAAATGAGAGAGGAAGATAGGTTTATCAAATACAGCATCTTTTTGTTCCACACTTGTTGGCTGCATGGATTCCAGTTCTTGAATTCTGGGCAAGCTTTCGGGATGTTGAGATCGATAAATAATGCTCTCGCGATCTGTGAAAACAAAATAAATACTTTATTTCAATCTCATTCACTTTTTCATATGGTAGTCGACGTGAAAAAATTATTCGTAATGATATTGTTAATAAAGATTATTTCATGATTCAAGATTTTGTTGCATAAAACGAGTAAGAAAATATTTCATTTATATATTTTTACTGTATGACAATTAATTATATTGAGAAATAAATTATTTACAAACTTTTCGATTTTTAAGTACAGTAATTTTTTAAATAATGATGGTTTATAAAATATAACTTATTATAAGTTTTTAGAGCTTTCTAATCAATATTAACTATTATCATAGAATCAATACTGGATACTACAGTTATCATTACCAGAGAGTTATTTTTTAAAAGGAGGATTTAATTTCCAATGGTTTTTAACAATAATGATACATTTTTTTATCATAAGATCTTGTATATTTCTCATCAGTGTGAAGTAATTCGATTCACTTTGTAAAACTGCTGGCAGTCGAGAAATGTAACATGATTCATTACCTTCAACTTTCATTGAGCATGTAGTAATTGCTTCTCCAACTTCGTTTACTGCACGGCAAGTATATATGCCAGAATCATCTGGACGGACGGTGACAATGTCCAGAGACACCAAGCCAAAATCGCATGTTGTGCGAATGCGAGTGCCTGAAAAAAGAATACTCAATTTCAAGTATAGCTCTAAATGCTTCTTATAGCACTGTAAATAACAAAATAAATACCCAATAACAAATGCCTAAGATTTTTTATTTAAATTATTGCTTAAGCAGACGAAAAAGTTAATGATTTAAAATTTAATTTCAAAGAGAAAGTTGAAAGCCATAAAGAGCGAGTAATTTTAACTCCCTCTTTATGACCCTGAATTATTAACTTTCTTCTTTATAGCCTGAATTTGTGGCAATTAAAAAATGATTTCTTCTTTACTGAAGCTGCAATATTTTATTGAAAAACAATCTAACTTACCACAAACCAAAGTTTTGCCGTTCTTGTACCACTCAATTCTAAGTTTCTCATCATTGGCAGGTTCAACGCGAGCTTCCAAGTGCACATATTGTCCTTCAACGAGTTTATCGTGGTTCACAAGATGTTCTGTAAAGAATGGAGCTCTTGGAGCGGCAGGTTCAGGTTCAGCTGGTGGGGGAGCACCCATCTCAAGTCTCTGCAGCTGAATGTAAGCTTCAGGGTGTTGGCTTTCACCCAATACACCACCTCGAGCTTAAATTTAAAAAAAAATAGATAGAGTATTCGAAAAATTTTAAACTTAAAATTTATCAAAAATTAAAAAAAATTGTTATGCAATTCCATCATATAATCTTAAATATAACAATTTCATTTGTTAAAAGTAGTGACTTAACTATGTTCAAATGAAGTAAATTTGTGCATTCAAACAAGTCTTAGAATATCTAAGACAAAATAAATCAATATTGTAATAGGCTAATTTTTAGAATAATGTTTATATTTTGCACTTTTGGGGGGTTAATTGTTCTAAAAATTCTTTAATGTTTACTTCTTCATTAATAAGACAATTTAATTTCATAAAATGCAAAAATTTATAAAATTTTACATCGTTATAAAATAAATTTAAGTAAAAAAAAACTTCTGAAAAAATGATGGGGACAAATTGGAATAGTTTTATAACAAACTTTAACCTCAAATGTTATTTTTTTTTTAGTGGTCTGTATAAAGATTCAAATAAACTTTATTTTCAATACACTATTAGCTTTTTAAAATAATTTAAGGACTATGCACACCAAGTAATTAATGCATGTGTACATACGTCTCACAATCATAGACGTAGAGGTAACAGCCTCGCCAGCTTTGTTGACAGCCTTGCACATGTACACACCGGCATCCTCCGGAATTGTGGACGTTATATCCAAGGACACCATTCCGAAATCATGAATGTCACGGAAGCGAGAAGCTGAAAATAATTCATCACTTAAGTAAAGAAGCGCATTTATTACAGCTTTATACGGCTTATTTGCCATAACAACAAGGAACAAAGTAGAAATACAGCGACAAAAAGTTTATTCCATGTATAAATGCAAAGTTGTATTACTAATAATATGCTATGTTACTTCATTTAAATATTAATTTGAAAGCTCACGTAAAAGGTTTTACTAAAATTGAGAAATTTATTTTTATAATAAAAAAGACTATCTTATCTTAGACCATATACGAAGAAATGGTAGATACTATTATTAATAGCGTGATATACGGTCACTATTAGAAAAGCAATAAATAGTATCGAAATATTTTAATAATACTATGCAAATTATTCATTTATATATAATTTTCATTATATGCCTCCATTACAGTGTACTCCAAACTATATATTTTTTTAAAAGAAAATTCATTTATCGATCATATATAATTAAGACCAGCGGGTGACCGAGCTTCGCTCGGAGAAAACAGGTATCGAAGCTAACTCGAATATTTAAATTTTCAATTGTGATTTATCAAAACAATACATGCCGTATTTAGTAAAAATATCAAAGTTATCCTTATTTTTTTCTGATGAATATTGAAATGTCGGTAATGTGGGGCGATTTTCGACTTGGCAACCATTCCTCGTATTATAGTATAAGATAAAATTGAAACTTAAGCTCCAAGCATGCGTTACGAGTAAAAGGGATGGCAACATATTAATAAAACTCAAATTAAAAAAAATAAATTATTATTGTGCATTAAACTTATAAAAATGCGATTTTCATCACGTGTCTGCATGAAATGAAATATATATCTATCTATATCTATCTATCTATCTATCTATCTATCTATCTATCTATCTATCTATCTATCTATCTATCTATCTATATATATATATCTATATAT
>JAOUZG010020842.1:3908625-3920933 GCA_026289955.1 Argiope argentata
TATATATGAATATTGATATAGATGGCATATTGGCTATAGAGGGCAGCACGTTACCACTTGAAAATTTAAGTAGCCATTATGGCGAACTAATAAAGTTTGAAAATATCCTATCTGTAACTCCGAACTGCTCAACCGTAGCGCTTCAAAACCGGCGCCAATCGATTCCTCGTGGCCAAAAACCCCAGACCCCCAAGTTTACCGGAGTTTATTAATTCTGGGGCGATTTTCGACTTGACAACCATTCCTCGTATTATAGTATAAGATTATTTTAAATCCTTATTTTAAATGTGCTATTTATTAAAAATTCTGATCGGACACCTCACCTGGTTTAAGAGCAACTCCATTCACAAACCACTGAATCTTCAGCTCTGGATCTCCAACAGGCACCACTCGGCATTCGAAATGAGCGGGCATGCCTTCAACCACTTCCGCAGGTCCGTAGAGAGGCATGGTGAAAACGGGCTTCTCGAACACTTTTTCCGGCTCTTCCATCGAAGGAGCCTGCTTGAAGTTTTCTAACTCCTGGATCTTCTCATAACCTTCTGGGTGGTGGCTCTGGAGCTCAATGAAGGCTCTAGCTATTGCGCAGGAACAAAAAAATCAAGAAAAGCAAAGAAACTGATGGTATAAATATTTTAAAAACACACTAAATATAAAGCGATTAAAATGAACACTGGACAGTACACAAACTGAATCACTTCGTCAAAATAGAGACATTTAACTTACAATTCTGTGTAAGAATTCAGTAAAATCACACTATCTCTGTATGCCAACAAACCTATTTTGATGTCAAAACTTTGAAATTCAATTAAAAAACTTATAATGGATGAAAAATGAACAGTATATACATTGTCAGATACACATTAATTGCCTGATTTTAGTTTGGTAAGTTTAAGAAAAATGCTCCGATTTACTTTTAAAATCGATGTGTCTTCGAAACACTTACTTTGCACTTTAATGGATGCGGTGGTTACTGCTTCACCGAGATCGTTTCTCGCTCTGCAAGTATAAATACCGATATCATCCGGACGGCAGTACTGGATGTCTAAAGCCACATATCCGAAATCGTGAGTAGTTTGCACTCTGGAACCTAAGAATGGAATGAAAATCATTATTGTATTCAATAGATGTTATCAAAAAATGAAAGAAAATAAAATGATATGATCAAAAACCAAAAAAAATCAATCAACGCCGAAAAAATTAAAAATATACAATAAATTATAAAACAAAATTTTATCTTACTTGGTGGCAAAGGTTTTTCATTGAAGAACCATTCAACAACAAGTTTTGGATCCCCAACTGGGATAACTCTACATTCCATATGAGCGCTTTCTCCTTCCACCAGTTGCAGGTTTTGTAATGGAGCTGTGAAAACAGGTCGCTGGAAAGTCCTTTGTTCAACGTACTGTGGAGCTTGTCGCCTGGATTCGTCTTCCAACTGTTGAATTTTAGCAAGTCCTTCGGGATGTTGAGTGTCAGTTATGACACCTGATTTGCCTGCGAATATTCAACGATTAGTAAATGCGATTGGAAGAACATTTCGTCTAAAAACCAAAACAACCTAAAATCTATTGAAATAAATTAGAAAAAATATGAATCGCAGCAAGATTCTTATCTTTTGAATGCAGAAAAAAAAACCATTCATATTTTTTCGGTAAAGCAATTATTTATCAAGATTTGTTGTAAAATGAAATCTCGGTTTTTACTTTTTATATAACTCAACTATTGATGAATGATCTTCGATGCTATGCTGATTATTTTGAAGCTTCAGTCCGAACAATAGTACGTAAGAAGGCTGAAAAGTGAAAAACTTAAAATATGTAATATGTATGCTGCTATATAACTGCTTTAGATTTTTATATTTAGTACCAATTAACATTTTATTATTTCAAAATTATTTTTAGATTTTTTTTGTTATTTGGAAATTCTTTTAGAACTGCAATCCTCATAATAGTATATTAGTAAAGCTATGACTAAAATAAATTTCAGACGTTAATAAAGAATTACAAGAATGATTAGGAACAAATAAACTATCATAAAAGAAATTACAACCGATTTCCAGAGTGAAATTGGAGCAACTTTTAAAAAAATGAAAATGCCCTTAAAATATATGTATCGCAAATAAATAATATATGTATACAAATTGAAACCGTAATAAAAAAATTCCTCGGTTTTAAAAATATTATAGCTACGAATGAGAACCACCAGAACTTACTCTTAACCGTGACATTGATGCTGCTCGTTGCTTCTCCCAACTTATTCGAGACCTTTGCAGTGTACTGACCAGCATCTTTAGGATACATATGACTAATGTCTAGGGCGACATAACCAAAGTCCACCGTGAAATGGAATCGAGAGGCTGTGAAAGTAAGAGAGGTCATTATAAATGAAATTACTTCAGGATCGATTTCATGCTTTCTAAAAAATTATAACAAAAATTACACTTAAATCTCCATATCAGAAATTGTTAAATAAGAAATGTAAGTTGGTAAAATGGAGAAATGTTTGAAAACTTTTCCAGGCGACGAGACACGCATGAATACACAAAGAAACTTCAAACCATTACTTCGACATTTACGAAGCCATTCACTCACCGGCGGGAAGCGGCTTGCCATTGTGGAAGAATTCTATCTTCAGCTCTGAATCGTGCGCGGGCTCCACTCGGCATTCGAAATGAGCGCTCTCGCCCTCCACGTACTCTGTGATGCCGCGCAATTCAGACACGAAGTAAGGCTTGCAAATCGGTTTCTCGTCGACCTCGATTGGCTGATATTTTGCTCGGCATTCCAGTTCACGGATCTTTTCCAGGCCTTCTGGATGCTGAGTGTCATAATAGATGTTTCTTCGAGCTAATAAAACAACAATTTCAAAATGTAAATTTCTAGTAAAATAGCTTTTCTGGATGCAAAGCATAAATATTTTTCCTTCAGTAACAATGAGATTAAGTAAAATTATTATACTGCGTTTTTAAAATAATAGAATACAAAAACAAATCGAATAAATTTGAATGGTCATTAAAAAATTGCTCTAAGTCTGAAATGAGGAAGTCATTGCAAAAATCCTCAAGCTTTATAAAACCTATTTAAAAGGTATCTGTCAAAACTTTCTTTGCAAAATTTTACAGTAACATAAAAGGCTATTTAATAAATCATGGATTTGATATATAATATTATAAATTTATATTTCAGAAAATTGAGCAAAAATCAATGCACATCGAAAAATGAAACTTTTGAAAATATTTGTTAACACTTTCGAATCCGATTTAAAAAAACTCTCGTTGATTTAAAAGTCCTTAAATGTCCCTTCTTCCTTAAAAGTGTTAAAGAATGTGATAAAAAATATTGGTATTTGCATCGTTATTGAAATGGGGAAAAGTTTAAATGAATTAGCTTTCCCAAATTACATTATATGCTTAGTTTCATTTTTATTTTTTACGCATTTTGATATAATAATAAACTTTCCTGATTTTTACAACAACAGAATTTCTGTTCAGATGGACCATTTATCAATGAAATTCATAGGATTTTAAATATATAATTTAAGAATACAACGGTTTTGTGAACTTTTCGATTGGAACTAAAATTAAAAGAAAAAATTTCAGAACTTTGAATGCATTAAGTGCCTTGCTTTCCAACATTAGGTATAAGAATTAATTAAAAATTGTAATAAGGCTCAAATCTAACTCACCGTCAACCTTAACAGAACATGTTGTAACGGCTTCTCCAAGCTCATTAACAGCTTTACACATGTATGTCCCGCTGTCTTCAGCGTAGCTGTACAAAATATCTAAAGCAACATAGCCGAAATCGTGAATGGTCCTGAATCTATGACCTATAAAAAAATTCAGAATATTTATAAGCCTATGAAATTGCACAATTCGTTTCAAATATTCAAATAATAGTTAAAAAATATTTTTAATAAAAAAAAACCCGAGCAACTTAGGAGTTATTTTTTGTGGATACAAACGAGCTCAAAATTTTACATTTCTAAAAAAACTTTCATTAATATTAATCATATTCATTGGTTGAGCCTCTTACCTGCTTTAATTTCGATTCCATTGACATACCACTCTACGCGAAGTTTGGGATCATTCACTGGCTCTAATTTGCATTCCAGATGCACGGGCTGTCCCTCTATGATGTTTTCTTGACTTCTGAGAGGAGTTATGAAGACAGGTCGCGTGACTGGTATTACTGCCTCTTCTGGAGCTGGACGATATTGTTCTTCCAGAGCCCGAATCTTCTGGAGACCCTCTTCATGAAGAGTGTCAGTATAGATAGAGCCTTTGGCTGAAAAATAAATTTTGCAAGAGTTAGAGAAGATTGCAAAAATGGAAAATACATTTAAGAAAAACTCAAAACAAAAGAAAAAAAATGAAAATTTCGGTAGATGCATTCCTTTTAGGAAGAAATTGATTCTCTAAATGCTAATTAACCTATCAAGGGCATTTATCTCAAAATGCAGAAAATTCCAGAGGAATGTATTCATAATAAATGCAACACTATAATTTAACATGCTTCAAGAAATGTATTACTATCATATGTGATTATTTCATTCAGTTGTTTATCTTTATTACAACAACTTTATTATATATATATATATATATATATATATATATATATATATATATATATAAAGATTAATTTTTTTAATGAGTTTGCAAAGAAAGCACTAAGATAGAAATATGAATAACCCAAAATATTTTCTTATTATTTATAGGTAAGAAAACAAATTTACAGAATATATAACCTTTCTCGGTAAATTCTGAAAAGAAATTTTACCTTGTACTTTGATCGAGCATGTAGTAATGGCTTCCCCAGCCCTATTAGTTGCTTTGCACATGTATGTTCCATTATCTTCGGGGAATACATACAGAATATCCAATGCAACATATCCAAAGTCAAAAGTGGTCTTGTAACGATGAGCTTATGAAAGAAAAAAAAGAAGGCGAATATAAAATGTTATGCAATTTTATTCAACAGAAGTTTCCACATTTAATAATAAACTCAGAAAATGAGTTTTCTGAAATTAATTTACATAAAAAAAGTTGAAATATGGAAGTTGCATTGTATGGTGTAAAAATAACAATACATAATGCAAATTTAAATTAATATATAAATCATTTGATAATTTTGAGTTATTTAATAACATTAAAATGTATAATTTAAAAAAAACTGGTGAAAATTGAAAAAAAAAAACTTTCGCAGTTTTATAGAATTATGATCTAAAATCCTCCACACTAAAAACAAATATCTGGAATTTTGCATTTCCATTCCCTATCCTATTCAGTAACTATCTCAAATATTAGAAGTAAAACAAAGAACATTAGAAGTAAACATTTCACAAACAATGATTTAAATTTAACTGAAAATGGTAATTTCCGATACATACTGAGCAGTTTTGTACTTTAAAAAATGTAACAAACTCCTGAAATGTCATTAATTAAAAAGATTACAAAAAGTTTATTTACAAATTTAAAAAAATATTATTTATTAAAAAAATGTATTTACGTAAAAAGCACAATCATTACATATTTTCCATTTGCACACAATTATTTTATAAATCCTTTTCGTTTCGAGAAACAAAGTAAGCTTTCAAAAACTCATACCTTGTTTGATGGGAACACCGTTATGAAACCATTCAACTTTCATCGTGGGATCATTAACCGGTGTAAGGGTTGCCTCTAAGTGGGCACTTTGGCCCTCTATTAAATTGTCCAAATTATAAAGAGGCCTTCCAAAATTAGGTTTTTCAAATATCTGCTCGGGCTCTTCAGGTCTTGCGAAGCGGCTGTGATCCTCGAGTTGTCTAATTTTTTGTAAGCTGTCGGGTTGCTGTGATTCCAAAATCAAACTCTTCTTGGCTGAAACGTAATAAAAATTAATTTCTTGAGACTAGCAATATACACTAATACTGAAATAATTCAAAGTCATTCCGATTTATGCCAAAAATGTTATTAATATAAAAGTAAATGAATAAATAGGGCATTTAAAATATCTTTGGAAATTCAAATACAAATAATAAATTCAAACACATTAATTAGAAATTATATTCTACCCGAGACGCTGATTCGAGCGGACGAGGTCGCTGTTCCGAGGCTGTTGGTAGCCTTGATGGTGTATTCGCCAGAGTCCTCAGGATACACAGTCAATATATCCAAGGCAGCAAAACCGAAATCAAACATGGTTCGATAACGTGAGCCTGTGAAAAAAATCATTAACATTAGAAGCAATTCAAACTACTTTTTGACAGAAAAACTCACAAATAAATACAAAATAATGATAAGGGTATAGTTAAATATTCACAGTTATATATTTATAAAAAACAAAAACGCACTTTTACACAAAACAACGGCAAAGTATTCACCTGACGGCAAAGGTTTTCCATTGAAGAACCATTCAATCTTCATAGTTGGATCAGGATAGGGTTCTATCCTGCATTCCAAATGGCTACTGTGTCCCTCTACTAACTGGTTTGGACCGGATAAGGGCGTCACAAAGATAGGTCCAGAGGTAATTCTGACATCTTCGAATGCTTGTTGCCGATGACGGCTGGAGTCTTCGAGATATTGGATCTTTTTCAAACCTTCAGGATGTTGAGTCTCCAGCAGAAGGGAATTGCTGCCTGCATGTTTAAAAGGGGAGAAAATGCCAAATATCATGTATATTTTTATCTGTTTGGTAATTAAGATCATTTCAATTGCCATCTTTTTAATTTTTCAGTCAATTTTACATTACTAATAGATTTATTTATTACAAATTTGTTCATTTTACTAGATTTCGTTGAATCAAATTAAAAATTTCTAACGCAACAATAAATTATAATTCAAAATTTAAAAATTTATTGAAATATGAAATTTCTTAGAAACCTATACACAATGGCAGAGCAATATCCTGCAAGAGGCATTTATATATAAAAACTAAACAAGTTAATCAGATATTTAAAATGTTAGAAATAATTAATCAAAAATTTAACCATAATTATTTTAATTTTATATCAGATGTTAAAAAGATTTTGTTTACTTCCAATTGAACAGGTCATTATCAGCTAACTGATTCGTTTTAAACTAAAGGTATAGCAGTTTTAAATTAAAGATGTGTATGCAAAAAAGTGCCACATACCCCTGACTGCTAAAGTTGCAGAGCAGACAGCTTGTCCCAGCTCATTTGTTGCTTTGCACGTGTAAGTCCCGCTGTCTTCAGGCTTCACGTATGCTAAGTCCAATGCAACAAAGCCGAAGTCATGAGTCAGAGTAACTCTTGAAGCTGTAAAATTAGGATTTAGATATTAATTACTATTCATTATTCCTTAACAATACATCATTTGAATTCTCAAATTACAATTTACGAAAATCTACGCTTAAAAAACTATTAGAAAATAATATAAGAGCAAAACAAAAACAAAAATAAAATCTTCGATCGTAAATTTCAAATTAACATGTGAGAACATTATTATTTTTATGCCATTATTTGTCTTAATTAACTTGAGTCATTAACCAGTTTAAATCGATTTGAAACGATCATGAGACTTCTCTATCGGTCTCTATCCCTCTCTCTCTATATATAGATATATATAAATGTGCAATGAAATTTTTTTAAAAAAATTTCATTTTTAGTTTTTCCAGCAGGCAAACAAAGTTGTGGAGATCGACCGATTTTGAGATGAAATAACAGCTATGATATGTTAGTTCTACGCCAATCTTTTAAAAATGCCTCTGAGGACAAAGAAGTATACTTAATAATAATGCAATACTGGTAAAAATAGGTTAAAAATATTTTTTGCCCGTAAATTTCGGAGATATTTGAATCTCCTAACCAAACCAACAACATGTTCTCACATGATAAAAACTATAGTTCTGTAGAGTCAGGATCAAAATTTTCAACTCGAAATGCCTACAAAAATTATATGAAATTGCAAAATAGTAAATTTTTACTTTGTATTAAAAAAGATGTTCATATGCAGTAGCTAAGAAAATTGATCTTAAATCGTTTGAAATTACAATTAAATTTTTTCTAAAAACCATTAGAAAGCTGCATACCAGGCATAATGGCAACTCCATTATGGAACCATTCCACCTTCAATTTTGTATCTCCCACAGGTATCAGCCTGCATTCAAAATGCGCGCTCTGGTTCTCCATTAGCTGCAAGTTCCTCATTGGTTGTGTGAATACAGGCGCCTGTGTGGTGGCCTCCTCAATGTAGCTGGTTCTCTGATGGCGACTCATGTCCTCTAGTTGCTGAATTTTCTGAAGACTATCTGGTTGTTGGGATTCCAAAATAAGGCTGCTCTTGCCTGTGACAAATAACAAATAATTATTCTTCAATGTTAGAGTAAATGAACGTGTTTCTCAATTTCAAAAAAAAATGTCATTTAAAAAATATATTTTGCTTTCAAAATCTATAAATTATATAATTTTCTTAAATATAAAAATATTATTGTTTTTATTTCTCTCCATAGAAATAACCTACTTATAAGAGGTATTCATTAATTGGTAAAAAAGAATAACTGGATTTTTTAATGTGGTGTTACTATTGAATATATATATATATATATATATATATATATATATATATATATATAATTTATAGCACATTTTAACTTTCTTTTCTTTTGCAACGAAAAGAATTAAAAATTGTTTAATTCCATTTTCCCTCAAGAGCTTCACTGTAATACAATCAGATTTAAGAACTGATAAATTTAATTTGTTTGATCTTGTTATTGTAAATGAAAATGGAAATGAAAGTGAATTGAGATCAATTCTAAACATAAACTCACTGATGCACTTCAGAGTGGCAGAAGTCACAGCCTCTCCCAATGTATTGACAGCTTTGCATGTGTACGTTCCAGAATCTTCAGGATACGCGTACATGATATCCAAAGCAACATAACCAAAGTTAAAGGTTCGCACAAAACGAGTGCCTAAAGTAGAAAAAAAATTGTGTTAATTAAAAAATATTAAACAGAACATGAAGCAAACAAGGGTATTTTTCCGCTGTCCAGGCCCAAACTAATAATCGCCAAAGAAACTTGGCGAAATGCTACATTATTAGGCGACTTTTCGCTTTAAAATCGCAGTAAGGAATTCGGTAAAGTTCTATATTATTTGGCATTTTTCGCATGCACCTGTCTAGAGGAAAAGTATCCAAATATGGTATGTTGAAGGGTTCAAAAATTGTTTCAATTTTCTCTGTTGATAAAATCATTAAATGTATGATAAATAATTTTGAATAGAATTGTCAATACTTTTATTGATAAATGATCCCCTTAAGTGAAAACAAAAGTTTTAAAAAAATGCAAAATACATGTGTGCATCAATAGAATAATAATGAAAAGAATTAAGAATTATATTTTACGAATTGATGCATTGATAACGCGAGTTTCGAAGAAATAAGACTCCAACCTTGTTTAACAGGTCTTCCATTGTGAAACCACTCAACCTTGAGTTTTGGATCTCCCACTGGGATAAGGCGACATTCAAAGTGAACTCTTTGGCCTTCTTTGATCTCAACGTTTTGTGGTGCCTTGGTAAATATTGGTGCTTGACTAGTCAATTCTTCTTGGTATACTTCACGGTTATATCTGAAAATGGCAGTAATTTAGTAACATATAATTAAAAAATGACAGTACATTCCATTTAATTGTGCATGCAGAACAACGGTATAATTCATTTCTATTATAGCAAAATTATTCGGAGCTCGTCTTTCTAAGAAAGCACTTATAATCTATTTGAAAATATTGATGAAAAATGAAATATTACTAATAAAGACAACACTTTTAATAATTAAAACATAAACAAAACTGTTTAATGAACGTTATTAACTCAAAATACTCAACAGCGTTTTTTCGATATTTTCATAGCATTGGTGGTCATTCAGAATGTCCAACAACCTCGTGGAAATATCGTACAACATCTTGCACTAATAGGAAATGCCTTTATGACTTCGCACATTGGCTCATAGATAAAAAAAAAAGGTCGAAGTCAAAAAAAAAATTTATCAATTAATTTAGAAGAAGCTATCAATCAAGTGAATACATACGGTACATAATTTTTAGAAGACTTCAAACCAGTTGAAACGCATTATAACTGTTAGATAAATGCTATATGAACTAACAGAACTTTATAATATAAAAATTATACTTCATACTATTTTAATTGTATCTGGTAATAATAGTTTATAAGTCACAGCAAAAAATTTTGTATAAAGAAACTTTTTAAAAAATTCCGAACCTTGAATAATCCTCTAGCATCTGGATTTTTTGTAATCCTTCTGGATGTTGGGTTTCTGACACGATTGCAGATTTTCCTAAAATATGAAAGAATTATTTTATTCAACTCCAAAAATAAAGCGTTATTTAATGGATTAAAGAACCTATAAAAAATAAAGATACCGCGTTAAATTTCTATTACCTGAACAAGTCAATGTTGCCTGAATTTCGGCTGATCCCATCGTATTAACTGCTCTGCAAGTATAAGTTCCAGTGTCTTCGGGCACCACGGATAAAATGTTCAAGGCCACATATCCGAAGTCGTGGAATGGACGATAACGATGACCTAAAGGGAAAATATTAAGCAAACTCAATATCTGAACATTTAATTGCTTAGTGTTTTTAACCTTAAAAACTTTGAACTTTAAAATAAGAATATTTAAAAGAAGTTAAATGATATGTCAGTATTTTTCTCTCGAAAATAGCAAATGTGTTATCATTAAATAATTTATTTCCAGAACCGAAATATCCTTGAAAAGGAACAACTCCTCTAACTGAATTACTAATCATTATTTTCAATTTTATAACTGAAACTAAGTTTTAAAAATGTATTAGAAATATAAATAGAAAAATTAATTGCTTTTTTAATACCACACAACTTCTTTTATATAAATGGAATCTAATTTTTTAATGCATGTAAGAGAAGAATCACATAAAAGAACCCATGTGCTTCACAATAAAGAAAATTAAAATGACAAGTATATTCATGAAATAAAAATAATGAAACTCTTTAAAATGAAAAGGGTTAAAAATTTAAAAATGTAAACATTGCAAGTCACAAGAACTTTAATGCAGTGCAGAGCGGAAATAAGTCAAAAAGGCATCACTTACCGACAGGTAAAGATTTTCCATTCCTAAACCATTCCACTCTGAGAGAAGAATCATTCACGGGCTCCAGCCTGCATTCGAAATGTGCAAGCTGGCCTTCATTTAGAGTCAAGTTGTTTAGCTTACTCAAGAACT
This sequence comes from Argiope argentata, assembly GCA_026289955.1. Lineage (NCBI taxonomy): Eukaryota > Metazoa > Arthropoda > Arachnida > Araneae > Araneidae > Argiope > Argiope argentata. Next base: position 3,919,856 of record JAOUZG010020842.1, read on the forward strand.
TTGGTGGAATTTTAACAGCTTCTTCAATCCAAGTCTCTTTGTGATGACGACTTTGATCTTCTAAGTACTGAATTTGTTGCAGTCCCTCTGGATGCTGTGATTCCAATATAATTTCGCTTCGACCTAAAAAAGTCAAATCATACATAAAAAACATTGTTAAGTCCCAAACAAAGAAAGGTTGTTCCTTTATATGATTATGCCTTATTGTTTCAAGGGAAACTACTAATCATTCCCAGAATTTGTAAAAATGTCTGAGAATATTCCGAATTATGCTAAATTTAAGAATTTCAAGCAATGTTGTTACACTGAACCAAACAAAAGTACTCAACGAACACAGATACAACTAAGAAATATAAATAAAAAAGTGAAGAGTAAAATTAGTATTAATCACTCTTGAAAATAACTTTTTACGTTTGAATATACAATTAAACAGTGATATTCTTTAATAATTTATTCAGAATATGCCTCTTATGAGCTGAAATACCATAAATAACAATGATTCTGCTCTCATCTATAAAAGAAAATTAATATAAGAAATAGATATTGATTTTTTTCGAATTTTGTTTTAAAAAAATTTAGTTAAATATCAAGTTTAGTAGAATTTGAAACATTACAAATTAATATAGAGTTATTAAAAATAAGTAAATTCGAAATAATACAAAATATATCATCTAAAAACTATCCCACATCATTATGTAAATACAATTAATTCATTCCTAAAGGAAAGCTGACATCTTTTGCTGATAATGCATCCTGTGGAACATTAACGTAAATTTATTCTTAAAGCATATAAACAAGCATATATATAACAAAACTTTGTATATATTTGGACTTAAATTAATTCTCTTATTATATTACAGTAGTATTGACTTTAGATACGATTACTTACCAATACATTTCACTGTACACGAAGTCACAGCTTGTCCAAGACTGCTGATAGCTTTGCAAGTGTAAACACCGCTGTCTTCTGGGTACACACTTAATATGTCTAAAGCGACATAGTCGAATTCGAATGCGGGTCGGAATCGATGTCCTGTTGAAAAATTAAAAGGAACATGTAAAAACAGAACACTTTTTT